>VWYH01006967.1:233266-287406 GCA_013399365.1 Pampusana beccarii | reverse complement strand
AAAAAAACCCCAAAACCACAACAACAACATACAAAATGTTTATTAACCTCTTATACAAATGATCCATGTAATTTCTATGCCTCTGACTAATCTTTTGTGCACTATAAACAAGTCTTCATTTTCTTCTACTTATTTCTATTCCTTCTTCTTAATGGTGATTTCCCAAGTTAAAAACAAGCCTGATAACTACCTCTAGTCTTTACAGCAATGGCTTTTAAAATATTCAAACTGAGTAATTTATTTTTAATGATCTGTAGCTCTGAAACAGTTCAGGCAATGTACCTTTTACTCTGCAGAAAAATTCTCCTTGGTCCTCAGGGCAAACTTGCATTTTTTTCAGGCCAAGCCAATTTTGACAACCAAAATGTTTATTAAAGAGAGAGAGACAGAGAGAGCAGGGGAACTGGTGTTAAAAGCAGTGACTGAAAAGGTCTGTGGTGACATTTTAAAACGGAATACTATTGAGACTGATTTTTAATTGCTTTGAAACCTCTCTGATCATTTGTACCTGGGAAAGGTTAGTATCAAATGTTCTTCAACAAGAATATCCCTCATCATTTACACAAATGGGAACTTAGCACACTGTGTTCACATATAAATAAAGTACTCAAAAGGTGTTTGAGAACTAGACCTCTAGCATAGAAACTAGTGCATCTCCCGACATACAGAAACTCCTGTTCTAAAATAAGCTTCATCCTATGACATTTTTGATAAAGATTTTTCAGTGAGAGATATCTTATATGAAAGACTCAAGTGTTAAAACACTTTTTGAATGCTCAATAAAGTCTAAGAAATGCCACCCAGGAAAGGTATTTTTTGATTATTGAGCTCCTGAGTAGAGGCCTATTTAGCATGTCCCCAAAAGACCCCCCAAAACTCCCCTTCAGTTTTCTGGTTTTTGTTGCTTATGTATCATTTACCTCACACAGCCAAATCACTGTAGCCTTGATACCTCTACCTTGTTCCAATTAAGTGCAAGCACTACCTTGTCCACTTATGTTTTGCATACCAGATCAGTTTGTTTTCACAGTGTTTCTGTACTTGAAAATGATTCTGCTCTCTCTTAGCTGCTTGATTACAGATCTTTGCCCTTGTCACGGTTTCAGGAGCAGAGGCACCCTCTGGCTGGGGTCTGGTACACAGCACTGCTCTATTCCTGTCTTTGCAGAAGGATTATACTTACTGGTGCTAAAAATATCCTTCCTCAAATGCAGTCTAGGTTTATTAGGACTTTTTCAATATTCCTTACATTAATTAGATAATCTGAGTTGATTGTGAGATGGGAAGTCACATTTAATTTGGTACATTACAGATTCTATATCCTTCTTTTTTCCTGCTGTCAAAGTTTGATATTAAAGCATCGAGTTCGATACTGCTCACCACTGAGTCAAACCTCAGAAGGGATTGCTAAACTCTCTGTCCTTCTGTAGCAGATAAATTTAATTCCATACAGTCATTTGTGGTAAACTGCCCTTTTTTCTTTAGTATGGAAGAGATTTTCAAAACCACCTGTATTTCTACTCTTTTTGGAAAATAAGGCCTATTTTTCAGCCAGGCTGGGAAACACCTTAGTGTCTGTTGCACAGCAACTTCACACTGGACTCGAAGAAGCCATGTCCCCCTTTTGCCTTTACAGTAGGCTTCTGTGCCAGAGAAAATGGTCAAGATTATCAAACCTAAACATAGGGGTGACAGGATAGGATTACATGGGCAAATGCTCTTTCTGACAATCCCAAACAATTCAGACTTGCAGTGCAAGATTTCTGAAGGATATATGCAGAATTCTTCAAAATATAAAATTCTTGAAGCCATTTCAGAAACAAGAAAAATAATAAAGGTTTTTCATTCTGTTCCTCTCGTACTAGGTTCTTATGCTACCCTCATCAGTTTTACTGCCTCTAGCAGTTTTGGTACGTACATCCTGTACATTCTGAATAGAAATGCTGTGTTGTGAGATGATATTTTCTTGAAGTTATAAGAAGTGAATCATGCCCATTTCTTATACAGAAAATAAAGGAGGGCTTGGGATATTTAGATAACTTCAAATAGAATAAAGGAGTTACAGTATCTCACCACCTGTTTGGCTTTTCAAAATCTTTTCATTTCAAGATTCACAGAGATAGTAATGTATACAATTTATCAACTGAATAAAGAATTAAGCGTCAGCAGTGGCAAACATATTTACATAAAAATAATAAAAAATTAGCTGATTATTTTAATGTTGATATCACAGTAATAATAGATGTGAAAAATGTGGGAAGTGACTCAGGAAATCTCCATGTAAATTTTTATGTGGAATGGTGTGAATATTTTCAGTAAATAGATGGAAGAAAACCACAGTAAGAATTCCAAACATGAAGACATATTTCTAAATTCTCATTAATTTATTTTAAAATATTATAATCAAAATTGCTCAACAATGTCAAGATAAAGCCTTTTTCTTTCAGAGAAAAAACTTTATGTGAAAATGTTTTTCATGAGAAAACTGGCATTTAAAAACTTTGAATTTCAAAAACAAATCTCAAATTTATTTTTTTTCTGTTGAAGACAATTTCAGGACAATTTTAGGCATACCAAAAAAATCACTTAAAATTACTTTCAGCTTGTTTTAGTATATGGTTCCTTAGAGTTTATTTTTGACTAAAGTAAAAATTATTGCCCTCCTTTCCCTTGCTACTTCTCTCCAAAGTGTTTAAACCATAATTTGAAATGTCATTGGTTATAGAGGCATGAATTTGTCATCTTAAAATAAGAATCTGTAGTGTCAATGGCTGCTGGTGACAACTGTAAATGCTGTAGAACACCTGATATTCTTAAATGAGCTAGTCAGATCATTTTAAACTTAGAATTCTTTCTTCCTTGGCTGAAGAACATAGAGAATTTTTGAATTATTAGAAAGAAAAACATGTGACTGTGGTCTCTTGAGTGTGAAAGAATCTATTTATTTTCTTGGAGCAGAGGGAAAACAATGAATTGATCATATAGATTTGTGTCATGCACACCTAAGGGGAGTAGGGAAAACATGAATAGCCCATCAGAACTGTCAAAGTGTGAATGACGTCAGTTACAGTCAAGAACCAGCAACAGAAATTTTAGCAACAGTAAGGCATAGAACAGGATACGTAAAAATAGCATGATTATTCACTGAGAGAGTGAGCTGACATAAATAGACAGACATTCCTCTCCACTATAAGATTCTTTTCTCTTTACAGTATGTGTTCATGTGTCCACTGATTATGTCCTTTGCTTGGCGTCTGTCATTTTGCCCAGCAGCAACATCAGACTTACTGGTCTGTAATTCTGAATTCCTCCTGGGTTCCTTTTTAAAGATCGCTGTCAAATTTGTCACCCTGCATTCTTCCAGCACCAAGATTAGCTGAAGTGATACATCATGCACAGTAATTAGTTTAACAATCATATATTCTAATTTTTTCAGACTTTTGGAGAAAAAAAGTTCTAGTCAGATGTTAGCACAGATGCAATCTGTTTTCCCGGTAATGCTGTTGCTGTACCTTACTTTTTCTACAAAGTGGTAATCAATTGCCCCATCATCTTTTTTGGTAGACTTTTGGCCACTGCCTTTAGTTTTCATTTTTTCAGCTTCAAGAAGCAGGTCTTCAAATTATCTCAGTCAGATGAATCATGAGATATATGACTTACTTTCAGTTTCCCTGTTTGGAATGTTTTTTTTTTTTAATTATTTTTTTTGTTCTCTACTAAGTCTCATTGATTCTTCTCTTTAACTGCACTGATGTGGGAGAAAAAGGGAAGGGAATCCCTTCTGTAGCGGTCTTTTTTAATAGTTGGAATATATTGTAAAACTCGACAGAAACCAAAATCCCCTGTGGGTATTTTACTCATTGAACTACTCCTTTTTAATATTCTTCTAACCAGCTTCCTCAACTTTATCTAGCTCCAGTTTCTGAAGTGCTTCCATTGTGGATATTTTTGGTGTAGCTGTTCTCATCAGGACATTGGCTGTGGATGCCTTATGGTCACTTATGTGTCACTGCAAGTAGCTTTTGGAAAGGACTGATTTCCAACATCACGTCAGTAATTTTGCACAAAAATGTGACGTTGCTAAAGGCAGAGAGCCAATAGTGGTATGATCTTATCCTGTGATAAAGGGGAACAGTCAGAGCCTAGAGTCAAGTAAATATATGTCCAGATTGCTTTAGCAGTGGAGAGCAAACATACTTCATGACAGTAGCATAATGGGACACTTGCTGATGAAATGCCAGTGTCCCATAGTGGAATATGAAAAATGTTCTTTTCTCAGATAGTTACCTGTTGCAACACCAGATTTGTATGTAGACATGAATTGCAGTTCCATTTTATATCAGTATGTTAATGTTTTACCAAACATAATAATACAGTACATACTTTTCTCATAATTAATCATTAAGTAATTACATAGATTTAAAAGCTTATTGTATGGAAACAGATATTGTTTTAAATGTGATAGTTGCTCTGAGAAATTACAAAATCTAGCAAAGAGGAGTCAAGTGGTGAAAAAACTTTTTATCAGAGAATACAAAAACATGGGAGCTGTATCATATTCCTGGTTCAGTTTTCTGGCATATTTTCACTTGAATTGAAGAACTGGACTTCTCTGTTCAACGGCTAATAATTCCTATAGTAAGATGAGTGAACCACCTCTTATTTACCTGTGTAAACAGGAACATACTTGTGTTGCCATCCACTTGGTCTGGCTGAACATTAAGTGTTTTCATGCATTTGAAAAAATGTGATCAATTTTTGTTCCTTAGTTATTTTCTTCCTGCCAAGTTCTGGCATGGAAAAAAATGAGTGAATATCAGGAGGGTAGCTATTTCTATGTGAGAAGGATGTAATAGAAATTATTAGAAAAAGTATTTTCATCTGAGTCTCCTAGGGCAGTTTTGCAGACCTAGAAGATTTAGAAGAGAGGTGCATTAAAACCTTGTATGCTAAACAAATTTTTTCATTGCAATTTCCTAAGGTGTTAGTGTGAGAATATTTCAGATATTCTATGCTTAATTAAGAGTGGTATTAGCACTCATGGTGAATAAAATGTGATTAAATAATTTTGAAATCAGGTGCTCATATTAGTTAACATATGCAGAATACGAAGAATGATAAATGCTATTTGCCAGACAGGATTAAAGAAACAGCTAAATTTGTAAAAATGATCCCTGAGGGCTTGAGATGTGTCTAACCTATTTATAACCTTTCCTTCTCCTCTTAAAAAGCAAATCTTTACTGGAAAAATAATATAATGAAATTCAGCCTGCTGTGGAGAGGTCAGTTTCAGGGACTCTTGTCCCTGCTGGCAAGTGACTCATAAGATAAATTGCCATTACAAATCATTAGACTGATGCCTGGGAAGAACTGGGGCTGAATTGTTCAGTACTTTTTAATTAAAAGAAAAAAAGCTTTTTTTTTTTTCTTTTTTTTTGGTAATGGAAGAGTGCTGCAGAAGGAAGTAAGCAGAGGGCATGAGGAAGATGGGAAAATACTCTAAAAGGCTACTCTGCATCTCAGCTAAAACAAAGAGTCCTGATATTAATGAGGCTGGGGATGGGAGGGGAGAGAAGAGAATGACCCTGTTCGTTCATGAGTCTGATCATTTTAACACAAGCTTCCAGGTAGCTTTCATATGGCATTTCCCAGATCTTTCTGCAGTCATAACAATGATAAGTGTAGACTCCACTGCCTCCTATTAGAGAAGGGTGATGGGCACACTCTGAGATAACTTGAAAGAGTAATATTTTAGTTCCAAGATCTGAATTTAATCCAGGCTAGTAAGTGCATTAAGTTCTTGGAAAAGAGCCAAGGGTTTCTATCCAGCAAAATGGCATCCACATCAAAGGAAACTGGAAGTCCTCCAGAGCTACAGGGAAATCCTACAGCCTGTTAAAACAGAAATATTTTGTAAACATCTCGACTTTGAGAAATTCTGGTGGTTTTACAGGCAAAGATTTCTGCCAGCTTTTCTAGAGGGCTGCTCTGCTGAGTGGGCTTCCAAAGTCTACAGCTGCTGGTCCTCCTGCACAGAGGTGAAACCTAGGGCCTCCAAGCAGGAAAAGTAGAAAAATAAATAAGTAAGTAAGTGAGTAAGTAAGTCGTGGTTTTGTTAAAAACAAGACCAGTTCTCTTTTAGTGATTTTTCCTTTCAGCTAAGTTCTTTTGGTGGCTGTACTTTTCTGAGTTTTTGCCTGCATATTTTTCCTTGGATGCTGTACTCGGTGCTGATAAGAAGACCAATGTAATGCTGAAGAAGCTCGTGTTTAGATTTATTACTATGGTAGCCAAGAAAGACTGATAAGTTTTCCCACGTTCCATTGTGAGAGGGGCGTGTTTGAGGAGGGTGGACGGAATAGGTGACTAGAACTGACCAACCTGAGTATTCCATCCCATAATCGTCATACCCCCTATATAAGAGGGTGATCACAAGGGTCAAGCTCTCTCCGACCATGGCCGGCATCTGGAGAGGACCCTGCCTGTCTGCCTGTGATCTACAGGCCTCAGGCCCTGCATCCGTGCAACCAGTTTCTGGTTTGCTGTGAAGTCCCGCCCATGACTTCCAGGGCCCTGACCTGCACCTGCTGGAGCCACACTAGCTCCGCCTGCCCAGCTCCGCCCGCCCAGCTCCGCTGCTGCTGGAGTGATGCCAACTCCACATTGAGCACTCAAGATTGGTTTTGTATATTTTGTATATATTCTCCATTTATTAGTAGCATTAGTAAACTCTTTAAACCTTCCAACTTGAAGTTGGAAGTCTCTCTTCCTTCCCTATTATCTTCCTTATCATCTTTCTGATCTAAAGGAAAGGGGTGGTGGGAGGTAAGAGGGTAAAAGGGAGAGTCTGCCATGGTTTATTGCCACCTTGCCTTAAACCCTGACTACATATATATGTATATACGTAGGACACAATACAAGCCATGGTGTTGCCTGTAGCTATGGAAAAATTCACATGTTGCACTTTTGATAATATCTCTTGCTTGTAAGGGAAGGAAAAGATTTCTGCCAGCTTACGAGTATTCATTTAGACATAAACAGTCCTGTCCTAGCCAATAACAAACAAGCAAAAGAACTTTAGCTCAGCAAAATAATTGCAAGAAGGATCCTGACTCTTGTTCCTAATAAATAAATAATATCCTAAACAGTTCACTAATAAAGGACAATGGTCTTACCTAGGTTCTTACCTAGTTTCAGCCAATTTCTTCAGGCACTAGGTGATGAAAAGGCAGTGCTGGATGGGATGGCTGCTTACTTTTGCTGTTTTTTTCCTCTGTTTGATTGGTATTGTTGTGTGCAGACATGAACAGGAAGAGTTATGATGAATGTTGGCTGGTTGAGGGAATGAGTTGAGTGTGCTTTTGCTTTCTCTAATTAGGCTGAGGCAACTCATTTTTCATGACTTCATTGTTCAATGATGTGCTTAGATTCAAATCTATTTAGTATAATTAATCTTATTCTTATTAACTTATTTCAATGGATTATTTGATTTTATTCTGTTAATTCAACCTTATACAAAGGAAGGTAGCATTTTTTTCTCTCTTTGGTAAATATATTGGGGTTTTTTTTGCTGGAAGATCTGAGAAGATCTTCAATGTTAAATTTTTAACTTTTTCTTTTGTTCTGTCCTTTTTCCAATATGTCCTTTGAGTTCCATCAGTGTTCAAAAGAAATGAGAATTCTGCCTCAAATGTGTCCATTAAGAAAGTCTTTCAGCTTTAATATGATTTATTTAAAATATATAATTAATCCTTAAAGAGAACTTTCAACCTTGATTTGTCACTGTTCTTTGTAAAATATTGTGAAGATCAATCTTACATCCTTTCAAAGTCAGAACTTAAAAGTTATACCAAAGATCCTGTTATATTTTTAAAGTAAAAGATCCTATCCACACCAAACTGGTATTTAATCCTATAATGAAATTAAGATTTTATCAAAAGCAGAATGCAAGGTATTTGTAAATGTGGAAGATATACCTGGTCTAAATGCCAGGGGTGGAGGGGGTGGAAGGAGACACTGAAAGAAGAGATACCTGTGTCTTCAGGACAGCCTGCTACTGCTAGCAAGGAGGTTATGACTGATGACAGAAACCATCTGAGAATCCTTTGAGAGATGTCAGAGGCCAGAGTGCTCTTGCCAGGCCTGAGAAGACTCTCACTTGACCACGAAGACTGCAACACGACCAAGTGCTTAGCTGATGCTGGGTAGAGATTCACAGCTACTGTCCTCTTTGAGGATCTTCAAAACTACAAGTGTCCCCTCTTACACTCTGTGGTAAGCACTGTTACAGCACTGGCTGGCAAATTCTGTCAGCTTTCACTCTTTAGTAATATCGAAGTGAGGATCAGCAACTGAGACTACACACTAAAGAACATGAAGAAATGTATTTGAAACAAGTAGATAAAAAATCCTGTGGTGTCAGAGGGATGTAAACTCCCTGAGAGTAAACTGAAGAATTGTGGCTCTGTATGCATGCCCATGCAAATTACACCTCCACCTCTGAAAGGTTTCCGAGGTCTCATCCAATCTACAGTAGCTGATGGAGGAAAGAAGACACTATTCTGATAGTATTTACTTGTAGCTTAATTGTATTGTATTGCATGATGCTACTTTATATGTTATTAATATTAGTCCATACAGTTTAAAATGCCCAATACAGTCTCTTCTTCACAATTCCTCCTAGTTTTGTTTCCAGCAGCCTTGGTATGTTCATGATAGGTCCATGTTGGACCTCTTTTGCTCATTTATATCTAACCCCACACAGGGACCACTAGGATAAAAGGCAGCATCTTGCTAGAGCCCAACATCAGGTACCCAGCTGGGGTGTCTCTGTGAGGAGACTGGAGTTTGCAGGTTCTCCATAATCTCAATAACCTTCCACCAGGCTAATTCTGGCTCTGCCTAGACTGAGAGCAAGAGAGCAGGATCCTCTTGTCTGAGCAGGGGACCTGGCTGGGATGTCCTGTGGCTCACTTTCGTCTTGTAAAAGAAAGCCATGGTAGACAGTAGACAGTGGATGCTGGTACAGGTGCATCTCTCCTCCAGCTAGTGTCCTCTTGAACACCTCTTCATGGCTCTTTTACCTAGCTGTAAAATGGATATGTTGCCTACTCTCACAAACGCAATATTTATTGATCATTCTGATACATTTTAAGTAACCTGTTTAAACTGCAAGAGGCATCCATTCAGAAATTAATAATTTTTCTAGTCAGTCTAGATTTAACTGATGTGTGGGAGTAAGACTAGAGGCTATATCCTGAATAGCAGTGTTAGGTACAGGTCGAGTGACTCCTTATTCATTGGATGAGACAGGAAACAATAAAATATGATAATTTAATTAAAGCTACATCACAGAGCAAATGCACAAGGGATGAAAAGTTCTGCATAGTCTAACTTCTAAAACTTCCCGCTTCTGATTTTACGAACTGAATATTCTCTAACTTTATGAGGACTTTTAGTGTGCCTTTTTTTGTTCATGTAACTACTTATTGAACCCTAGTTCATGTCTTGTGCTTATCAGATTGTTCTCAACAGCAGTCCCTGTGGTTTGCATCTCCAGGAATCTCACAGCTAAAATGGTGACTCCTGAGAAAGAACTGGGATAACGCTTCCAACAGCATCCTAGCTCTTCATGGTGAGGAACAAGGTAATAAATACTTCTGTAGATAATACAAGACAGTGAAATACATGGTAGTCAGTGTAACTGTGCTCCTCTAAAAAAGCACCATAGCAACAGAATCAGGTCACCCTCAATTGTATGAGTCTGTCT
Organism: Pampusana beccarii; assembly: GCA_013399365.1. Classification (NCBI taxonomy): domain Eukaryota; kingdom Metazoa; phylum Chordata; class Aves; order Columbiformes; family Columbidae; genus Pampusana; species Pampusana beccarii. The sequence goes on along the minus strand of VWYH01006967.1, from coordinate 277,637 downwards.
TACTTGACAGTAGGTTTCTTTTTTAAAGTGGTCAACACTAATCAGTGGTTACGCTCTCCAGTGCTGCTGAATCCTGACTACATTGGTGCATTGATAAGCATGATCACTCACAGTAAAAAAGCAAGCAGACAAAGATATACCCAACTCAAGAAGAAGAGCTAGATCACAACCACAGTTGATGGTAAAAAGGAAGACATAATTATCCTCTGTTTCTTTTCATCAAGTCACAAATTAATCCAAACCATGCAAATTAAATAATCAGGCCTTAGGGGAATTTTTCTTTTCACCAAAGCTTAAATTTTTATAAACAAACACTGTGAGGATAGTATGTTTATATGTCTTGCCCTGAACAAAATCAGGTTGAGCCAGATTGTCTATCTGCCTTAAATATATTCAGTGGCTTAATGGGAAAGGGAAATGTAGCCCAGTTTATTTGAGGAATTGTAAGAAGTGGAGCAGTATTAAAGAACTCAATCCCTAGAAAGTGGAAATAATGTTACAAGGTAACAGTGGCCTGGTAGGCAGACAGTATGGAAAAGAGCAAGAAAGACACCAAGGCATCTCCTCTCTGTGTTCCTGAGAGATTGCTCTCAGGTTTCGGCGGCGAAGGTAGATGTACGAACAAGCTAATGACAAAGCTCAGGTTTTCCTCCATTTTGTAAACAAGTTCCTGAGAAAATCTGGTCTGAGGCTCCCAGCTGTTACAGTAATCTGCCGTAGTAGCAGACTGGTGGAACCAAGATGAATTCTGCTCTCTGCTCCTGGCATGATCAGAATGTGTGAGTGCAAGAAATTATGTCAGTCTGCTTGCGTGTCATCGTGCTGATGGCAGAACAACAGCCACTTGACCTTCTTGTCAAAAAATATAGCCCTCCCTGACTGCCTTTTCTTTACCTCTTACTGAAACTTTAGGCTGACACTCCTGGAGCATCCCTTGGGCATAAGCTTCTGTTCACAATAGTAATACTGTTGTGGATCAGGCATCTAAGGCTGAAAACGTTTGCTGAGAAACTTAACCTCTGAGCTTTTAGGTAATGTATTTATCTGTATTAAAAGGCTATTTCTGTAAGAGGCAACTTTTATTGTCATGGAGAAGCTTGACATATTATAGGACTCACTGGACTCCATATGTCTCCTTGCAACCTGCTTTAAATTGAAAGCCAGACTGTTTTAGAACTTAGGCATTCCTGTTTATTTGCAGAGAATCTATGGTATATTACTTTTGTCACTGCTTAAAAAAACTAACTGCTTGAGATTGAATGGGATTTATCCACACTAATGAATTATTTTAACACCTTAAGATGTGAAAGACTAGGTTACTTTTGAAACAGAAATTGAGATTTTAAAAATCCCAATAGGTCTTGTAAAAACACAGTAGGAGCTGAATTAAGGTTACCAGTACTAATACTGTAGGAAGATGGTGTTCCCAAACACCTGAAGGGAACAGATAGAGATGAAACTACAAGAATATTTAAATATGTGTATCTCCCAGAAAGTATAGCTCCCAATGAGTAGCATACTGTTCTCTACCCTGGCAACTCGCCAAATACAGAATTCCCTTGCAAGTTTTAGTATGCCTACCCCTTAGTGAGAGATGCTCCAGCAACCCAGGGCGTCAGGCTGCATCAGGCTACAACAGAAGAAATGTGGTTTAGCACAACTGCCACAGCCTCCCCTGAGGTTCTAGCTGCTTCAGGGGCTCAAACTCAGCTCAAAATAAATGGTTCTTGCTGAGAAACTTGCTGATTTTAGCAGTTATGTCTAACTCATTACATATTGATTCCACCTCTCATTTTGTAGTGTGCCACCCAGAGGTGTCCGTTTGTTTCATGTCAGGTGTTTGTAGGGAGCCAAGGGACTGCTGTAGCAGCAAAGGATGTCTCATTTGGCAAGTTGTTGATTATTGGAAACTTCCTCATTCCAAGGTGACAGCTTTTTGTCTTCCTTCTGTTTTTACTTGAAATCTAATCCCTGTTCATATTCTGCCAGTGGTTTATCACATCAGAGTCAAGTGAGAGTGAACAGCAGTCTGAATTATTTTTTGTACAGTAATCATTCATAGGCACAAAACTGCCATTAAATTCCCCAAGCATAACAATTTTGACAGCAGTCCTATCAGACTTACACTGGTTTCTAGGTCTGATAGGCATCTGATTATGTTATTTTTAAGTTCTTTCTGTTTAGCCATCCTACTGTAAGCAGCCTCTGCAATCCTGCTGGCAGGAATCATGCCTGTCTTGAACTCATTTCTCACTTTGTCATGCTGTTTATCCATATCAACATCCTGCAAAATTGAAGACAGCCGAGATGTTATTTCAATATTTAATCTTCAGATTTTGGAAAACTCTGGCCCTGCTCTAGCCAAAATGAATCCTCATAGGCCATTCAAACTTCTGGGAGTACTTTTGATTTATATGAAATGGGAAAAAAACATCTTCTCATGAAGAATATTGGTAGGCTTGGAATTTTCCAGAATGTCGTCTTCTTCCTCAAGTGTATTCTTCAGGCAGACTAAGGCTTCTTCTGGTGTTGGCAAAGAATATTTGCAACTGGATTATCATATAATGGAAATCAACTTTTTTTTCTTCTTGGAAACACAAATGTTCTTCAGATCTACTTTTCTTTCCTCATTGAAAGGAAGAAATAACTGCAGGAAACTTCCTTTAAGGCCACATTCAAAATGCCTTATGACACTCATTTTCAGAAAACTGTCACTTTCAGTTTTATCTCACACAAAAATCTGAAATGAAATCAAACATCCCTTTGCAACACTACTCCAACCTAGCAATCAACTACTCACTGCTAAATGTCTTAACGTCTATCCCTTTTATCCATTCCCATTGCAGTCCTTTTAACCCAAAGGGAGCTGGGAAGCTCTGTCGGGAGGGCTGCAGCACCTGCAGCAGAAGTACCTACTGTCTTCAACAAGGCACACAGCTGAGCTGCTTTATGCTAGATTAGGTTCTAAGTAAAAGCTTTGCAATGAAGCAGAGAGAGGCAAGGTGTGTAGCACTGTACTCTGCCTTAGGCTCTTTAAGGAAAGTTTTTCTGTGATGCATTTCTGTTTTTTAAATGTTTGAATTCATGTATATGGGGCCCAACTTGACTTCGGTACTTGCAAGGGGGGCAAATGCCTGTCACTCCAAATTGCCAAAGTATGTACCTTAGTGAAGGGAACATTTGCAATAGCAAAAGTTTTGGTAGCAGCTGAGAAGTACATATGTCACTACTAACAATGAAACTACTGTGAGCACGAAGTAATGGCAGTCACACACTCTCAAGAAACCATATGTTGTCAGCAAGTAAATACATAATTGTTACACTATTGAACAGAGTATTACGGAGGTAATATAGCAACAAATATTTAAAGTTATAGTAGCGTGCACATATGGGACAAAGGGATCTACTTCTGAACTAAATCTCTGAATTTTTGGCTGAAACTGTGTAATGAGAAACTCATACTCTTCATTTACAATGTCACTCCCCTAGCATCAGCTAGCACTTTACTCCATGTAGTGCTGCTAACTGACTGAAAGGCTTGCATACACATTATTAACCCTACTCATGCCTGCAAAAGGATTTGTGTGCATTGATAGAAATATGATTTGTGTGTTATTTGCATTATACCATACGTATCTTTTGTATTTCTCTGAAATTAATCTCCCTACCACGGAACCTTACATGTGTCCCAGTTTCTTCAGGATGCATTTTGCCAGAATTTTGTCCACATCTGTCTCTGTCAGTGACATTATTCAGCTCCATGCACACAGGAGGCAGTGTTTTTAACCTTGTTTAAGTGCACAAGTTATTAGAGCATTTCTTATCGTATAAAATAAGTCACCTGAAAAGAGCACTTGGTTTCACAATTGCTGCTGGAAAAGTCCAATACTCTCTTAATAGAATTTATATTGTAATGTTTGGTGCAACACAGTCTCCCACGGAGCTTCCCTTTTCACTGGCTTTTATCTATAATTTTTCATTCTCATTATCCCTATGGCAACATTTAATATGTTTCATAACATAAAAGTTGTGCTAATGAGACATCTTCCATGGATTTTGATCCTCCTGTGCTGTAGAAGGCAGAAGCTGAGGGTATAAACAGTGATTGATACAGAATTTAGGAATTCTGTATTTCTTTGTACCAGATAGTTAGTTATTATTTCTGTAGAAGCCATCTTTATGAAAGCTGAATAATTATATCCTCCAGCTTCTTCTTTATTATTTTGCAGTTAATACCTTTCATCCTCACTCCTCCTTTTGTAATACACAAAGTCTATTTTCTTATCATATAATTTGTGATTACAGGCTAGTTGGCAGATTTTGGATATATTTTAGATGAGTGATGTCTTTCATGTTGCATTTCAGAGATTCCTAATTGTCACTCAAGTTTTCATTACCATCTATACAACCATAACTACTTTTTTATTTTGTGAATTCATTGTTTATCACCCAGTAGCTCACTCTGGCTTTGAAAAGGGCCATAAAATTTATTTTTATACTATAAGAATTGTGTTGTGTCAAAAATATTTTAACAATCCTAAATATATATCTCTCTCTATATATGAAAATGAGAAATGTCTTATTCAGGAAGTGCTGTAATGGCATCTAATCTGGTATTTCAATACAATAATTTTCTTAAAAAGAAATCTCTAGCCTGAAACGTGTTCTACATCTTATGGTAGGTTGGTATTGCGTACAGTTGTTGTGGTTCAAATCGGCAGGCAGCTAAACACCACACAGCCACTCATTCATTCCCCAGCGCAGTAGGATGGGGAAGAAAATTGGAGAAAAAAAAGGTAAAACTCATGGATTGAAATAAAGACAATTTAAAAGGACAGAAAATAAAGGGAAAAATAATAATAATGATAAAAGAATATGCAAAACAAGTGATCTACAGTGCAGTTGCTCCTCACCTGCCAAACAATTTCCAGCCTATCCCTGAGCAGTGGACCCCCAGCCAGCTTTGCTTCTACTTTATATACTGAGCATGGTATCATCTGATGTGGAATATGCCTTTGGTTAGTTGAGATCAGCTGTCCTGGCTGTGTCCCCTCCCAGCTTCTTGTGCATTTCTAGCCTGCTCACTGGTGGAGTGGTAAGCACTGCTCGGCACTAACTAAAACATCCCTGTTATCAAATTTATTCTCATCATAAATCTAAAACACAGCACTATACCAGCTACTAGGAAGAAAATTAACCCTATCCCAGCCGAAACAAGGACAACAGTGTATAAAATCTAATATATAAGTAAAATGTTTGGACAATTACCTACTTAATCCAAGCCAAAGGTATGAAAATGATTAAATACTAAACTTCCATTGAAAAGGCATTATTGGTTCAACATCCTGATTTTTAAAGCATTCCTCATAATGGCAATTGGAACAGTGGTTTTCAATACTCCTAGTAACTCATATTTAGTCTAAGCTTCTTTTGGAAGTGTATGTCTTGTCTTACCTACCAAATGAGCAGAATTGTGTGAGAATATAGTAAAATCTATCCCAGGCTATAAACTGCTGAGTATGCCAGGAGGTGATGCCTATTGATGTATATGCAGTCTGGGAGACTGACACAGTTTTTCACCTAGAAGCAGGCTTATTTTTGATGATGTTTTGAAACTGCATGGCTATACTTAAAATATTATGGGCTTTTGCTTCCATATAATGATGTTTAACCGAGAAGGCATGTGTCACTGTCCATAGATAAATTTCAGCTCTTAGGGCTAGTCATTATTTGCTCCATTTAGTATACAACTCTCTTTTATTGCAATTATTTCTTACTTTCAAATTAGGCTACAATTATGATTCATAAGAAAAGCACTCAACCTGATTTTTTGCCTTGTCTCCTGTCATTGTGTGAAAAAGAGCAATGTGAAGCTGTTTTTACAGAATGCTGCAAAGCCTTTCTCCCTTTAGAAGTCTTTCCACCACAACAGGGCACTCGTCTGCCCCTCTACTCTTAAGCCAATAAGCCACAACATTTTAAACTCTGAGAAGTTCGGCTTCGCAAGTGTGGAAATATGAGAGACTTCAGTAGGTCCATTAGAGTCTCTGTTGAAATTGCTTCCATGGTATGTGGATGGGATGTTGGAGTTTTTGAATTTTAAAAAAAGGAAACGAGGTTTGTAGTGAGGCAATATCTTTTATTAAACCAGATTACTCACTAGATCAGAAAGACCTCATCCTGTCTGCCTTTTTTCCTGCTTATTACTAATTTGCCTTAAAATTAAAAAAAAAATTAAAAAATTGTCTCTCTACAAATCCTGTCTCATTAGTTTAATAAGAAGCAGTACAAAATCATCACACAGTTGGAACAGTGCTTCTCATCTGTGTTTTGTCCTAAACATAGTACTGGAGCTCTGAAGAGTGAAATAGTATTCTTGTCAGGGAAAAGCAGTTTATATTCCTTTGTACCGTTCCTGGCTAACAGTGCAGAATGGAAGAATTTGCCTAGTGAGTCTGAGGTTAGTTCCAAGAAAAGCCACTTCTATTGATGTGGGCACCTGTGCACTAGGAACTGAATAGGAGAAATATAATAGTTTCACTCTTACCAGTTCCATGGCAGCATTTTTCTTTTGCTTGGACAACACCGGTCCTTTGATCGAATCTTTCCTGCCGCCACTTAGTCTGTGCTTTCTGTCATAATATGATTGCAGGTAGCCCCAGCAGACATCAGCTTTCCACATAAACTACGTACAACATTTGATTGCCTCCTTGAGCTCTCTTGTAAGACTTACAAAATCACTGCAAACCCCCATAAAATCGTTAGTTTCAGTGACTTGTACCAGATTTTACATAAGCTTGCCTTTTAAAAAGCTTCAATGTATAGAAATTAAGACCACCCAAGGAACTTTTAATCAGAGAATGTCTAGTTAGAAGGTGTCCTTTAGATCTGACCATTAACTAGTACATCAAACAATTGAGGGATTGCAGTTGTAATAGAGTGGGGTGGGAGGGAGGAAAAAAATGAAAAACAACAACAACAACAAAACAACAGGAAAACAAAAAAACCACAACACAACAAAACAAAAAAACGCCAACCAACCAACCAACCAACCAAAACCCACCAGAAATGACAAAAAGCCAAGCCATAACCTGTGTGGAAGCTAATTCCCTTGACTTAAAGGTATTCTAACACTAATCACAAGAGGCACAGTTGTCACTGGTTATGCAATATAAAATTTCTCTTTTTGTTTCCTTTCACTCACTGTGGAAGTGGAGCACAAAGCAGTCACTTTGGTTTCTTCATCAGCATTTTAAGATTCCTGATCAAACTGAAGAGATATGGGACACTGTCTTTTATCTACATCCAGGCAGTTGTGGTGGTACTGTGCTGATCTGTAAGCCTTCTTAGCCATTTCTTTCCAAGCCTGTCTACAAAAAATTGTAATCTGCATTTCCAACAATGCAGTATGTACTGTTTCAAGGATGGTATGAATATTTGTTTTGAATGTATTATTAACAGACTGCTTTCTGCATGCAGTAAGGAAAATTCATCATCCAAGTACATAAGCAACCATTTGAAACAGGAGAGGGGGAGAAGGCAAAAAAAGTGAGAGGAAATAAATATTTTTCCTATTTCTGTATGATGCAATGATTTCTCCACAAAAGATAAGCAGCTTTCTTTGGCACTTAATTTTCCATTTCTGCCTTCATTATGACAGGAAAATGATTAAAAGCAAGACAAAATGTTTCAATAACTGTATATCCAGGCAACAAATAATTCTGTCTCTTAAATGTATTAAACAAATCTGGAAGAGTGGGCCTAAATTTTATACATGTACACAGGCACAACCATGCTATATGGGAAATGTAAGCATGTATTCTCTTTTGTAGGAGAAATGCTCATGTTTTCTAACAAATTTAGGATGCCATCAGTAGAGGTGATCATATCTTGGAAGACAGGTAACCCTGAAAAGGATTTAAGCATTATAATGATGAAGAAATTCAGCCCCAGACATTGTCCAGTGCTGTGGAAAAGGTGAATGAGAACCTTGGCTGTGTAAAGAGGAGAATGTTGATTAGCAGGAGGCAGGTGGTTTTACTTTGGGAAGTGGTATTAACAGGAGCCAACCAACCACACTACCTTTACCTCCTGAGCCTGTACTTGAAGAGGGATTTTGAAAAATCTGAGAGGGGAAGTAGGAAGAAAAAATGAATGATGAGCTGAACAGGTGCACAAGCACGTGAAGGTGGCCTAAACCAAAGTGCTGACTGAAAAGGGAAAGCCTACCCTTTCCAGACCTGTAGTCTCTGTGGCATTTTATCCCTTAATTCTTTTCTTTTGGACTAGGCTTTTTTTGGACTGATTTACCACCCAGCTGCACAAATAGAAAGTAGGCAGCAAGAAGAAGGCAGCTGAGGGACAGGAGGTGGCCAGAACGGTTGGTCTCATTGCTTTTGCTGGCTTTGCATTCTCAGAGGCCTGAGGCAGGAGAGGGAAAGGGCTGGGCACTTGAATTTGCTTAGCTTATTGATAGAGCTGAAGTAATCTGATAAAGTATCACCAAGCGGACAGTGAGTATCAAAAGGTTTTTCATTATCTGCAAAGGGAGCTTGTCCTTGGCTCTTGTTCAGAAAGGAAGATTGGAAAAAAAAATAATGCTGAGGGAAGAACAGAAAAAAGAAAAAACAAACTTCTGGTTGGTCTCTTCGCTTTTCTGGAATAGATAAAATACACAATCAAAGGCACAAATTGCCAGCTTCAGTGGAGGGATAAATGGGTGAAATGTAGTGGCCTGAGATACAGAAGAGGCCATACTAGATGATTTAAGACCCTTTTCTGACATTAAGCTCAGTGAAATAAGATAGTGGCCAAGCTATGCAGTTGTGTTTAAAAATATGTGCAGAGTTGCAAAAATCTTTTTATTAGGATACCAGTGGCTGAGTATTTGTGCAAAAAAAAAATCTTCTAAATTGTTTTCAAGCTTTGTCTGAGCAAAACTGAAATTAAGAGAATATGAGTAGAACTGCTGTAAAGATACTGAAGAGATGGTAGATATTGGAAAGGGACTGTGGATGCCACAGTAACTGTGGATGGCATGTTTCAGATTCTATTTGATGAAGTTTGATTTATCAGTGCTCAATACTCTGAGGATGATTCCATGGTCTTCTCTTCCTTGAATTCACCCATATTTTTAACATTTATTTTGTTATATGTTTGGCAGGTAGGCAGCAGAAGGCTACGTCAGCCTGGCCCTGAAATAGAAGGCATCTACTTGTTGATAGAAGAAAATGCCTTTCCAAAAATGTCTTGACCTATTTAGCTCTTGTTAATCAGTGTCAATATTTGCGATTTTGTGGGAAAAAACAATATGACTTGTGTTCTACTATTTCCCATAGCATAGCAAATTGTGAATTGTACTCAGTGTCTGCTGTTGCAAGCATTAAGCCCATAGCTGGAAGGTCATTTCAACTATCTGAGGCTTTACGCTTCTGCAGTACTGCTTAATGCAGTGGGGTTTGATTTACAGCTGTCGATATATTTCCATTAAAGTTATGGAATACTGCACAGAGAACATATGGGTCTTGTAAATAGAAGCTCATGGAGATCCCAGGTGTTCCAAGAGAGTAGACTGAAAACTGTCAGTCTATGTGACGATGCAGCCGAGTATAAGTCAATAAAACTAACAGTTTTCCACTCTGCAATATGGGGTGCCTAGGCCTTTTATTATTTGACATGTAGAAAGTCTTGCTAATAAAAGGATTCTTTTAAAATAATTCACAGTTTTATCTTCTCTTTAATAAAAATAAAGCACTAACAACTTGCCAATAGCAATGATAAAAGTTTTATTAACTACTGCAGCAGCAGGAAAAATAATGGCACTAGATTTAAAGTGAGTCAATTACATGAGCTTTATAGCCATTTTACAAAATAAGCTGAACAATTTTGAAAGGGCAGACTTTATAATCGTGACTTTTAAAATCCCTCTGTACTTTTAGTGAGGCTCTGCTCTCTGAGCTCTAGGGCAGCTGTGAGGAGTGCATTAGTTCACCCTTACCACTGACATCCATCTGAAAAAGTGGCTGTATCTGCATCTGTCATTTGTTCATAAACTGAAGGAGAAGGTCTTTCACTTAAACATTATATCTTCTGTTTTCTTGAGTGGCTAGAGAGATTTGCAACAGGGAGATGGAAACACATGATTTCCAAAATGGGTAAATCTGTCTTTTCTGTCATTAAACATTTGTTTCTCAAATCGAACAGGTTATCCCTTTTACCACTCAGGTTCAACAGATTTTTGCCACCAGCTCAGATGGATTCTACATGTAGCATAAATGAGATTCATTTACCTGCCTGTATGGCACAAAGGACGATTTAGTCTAACTTAGGGAATCTAGGCACACTCTAGTCAATGAAGAGAGAGAGATATCTCCAGGAGCCAATTTTCCACACATAAAAGTGTAAGATACACAAATCCATGTCTGAAATGCTTTTGTTCTCCCTCTGGCCTTTGACAGCCTGGCAATATCACCTAAATTTTACATTTTTGAAGTCACTCAAGGTGAACTCCACTTAAAACACTTGTTTGGCACAGGAAACATGGAGTAGCACAGAGGATCCTATCAGGCATCTAGATTTCCCCATGGTACAAACGATGCACCATAATAACTGCTTGGGTTTTGCACTGTCACGTGAAGTCCTGGCACACTGAAGACAAGGTGAATGCAAATTTTCACTAACACTGCAATGATGTGGCAATGCTCGTTCATTCATATATCTGCTATTTACAAGTTTGTAATGCTGTGGTTGTACTTGCTTTTCCAACAAGAAGAAATATCTTTGTTGTCTAGACTCCGTCCCCAATACTAAGCTGTGGTTAATGAAAACACTTTTATTAATAAGATTAGAAATAAGATTAGATGAAATAAAAATTGATTTTTAACTGAAACTGTATGTTAGAATTCCATAACTGGTTTTTATTTTTGAGTAATCAATTTTTCCAATTATTTTTTCATTTCTCCGTGATCCGGTCATTGTATCTACCTCAGACTTCGTTTCAGTGACTTTTTTCCTGAACTTATATTATCAGAACAGGATCAGAATAAGGCTTCTTGTCTAAGTGAGAAAAAGTTTTGTAAAATACAAGCATATAGACTGGAAAACCACAGTTCTTACTAGCTAATGCAGAAGGCATGCCTACACTTGCAAAAATCTGTTAAAACCCTAGATCAGTCCCAAACTTTTGGTCTTATTCAAAAGAAATTTCACACATTTTTTAAACTGCATATCCACATAACTCACAAGTCTTGATATTACATGCTTTTCTGAATGGCATTTTGGATTTGAGTTACAAGCCTCTGAGCTAACATAGAGGGCATGTGTGGGACAAGTCCTCAACACTACCATCCACAGCACGCTGTTGTATTTCCAGGCGTACCTGCATTATAACTCCCATGGCGTCTTGACCATTCCTGTGTGTCAAAATAGATGAAGATAGATGGTAGCTGTGCCACCAACCCTACTGTACATGCTCCAGCCATGAGTAGATATGCAAAAAATCTACATGTACATGGGAGCTGCTGTTGAAACATTGGAAAGGAAGGCCACACGATTAATGGACCCATCTCTAATAGAACGACTAGGACATCAGCTCAAATCTCAGTGTGCTAATTGAGCATCTACATATATATACTGAGGTAATCCATGGCGATCATATAACTGCATGCTGTCCCTTACCAGGATCAGGATGCTTTTGAGATAGGTTCTTTGTCTTACCTGAGTCAAATGCAGTGATAGATCAGATAGATACTTGTCTGTGATGTCTGGGATGCACTTTTTAAGATGGCAGAGTCAAAAGCTAATACCAAGTATTTGGTTGCCATCTGATTTCCTGCTTCAGGAACTTGATTTATTGTAATAAGGAATACAAGTATTCCAGCAGTCAAAAGCTGGCAGAGCAGGGTGATGAGCCAAAAGGAGAGCTTTTATCTGAGCGCAATGGTACTACGTGTCAGAGGGTTTGCCCATGTATAAAGAACTGCTCTTGGGTGAATTAAGCCTTATTGAACCTTGTAGCAGTGCACCTAGTAGGCAAAGTCTTGGTCCAAGATAAATAATGACCTCTAACTGCTTTCTGTGGGTCCAGCTACTTGTTGTGCTCACTGCTGTGAGCACTGAAAGCAATGAGTGGTCTTTCTGATTTTTCTTTTTCTCAGTTTTCAACTCAGAAAAAAAATATTTTTCTTTTTTGTTGTGCTAGATGAGCATTTGGAAAGAAAAATCCTGGAGTTCGGTGTATGTTGTTAATAAGAGAGGAATGTCCCAGCCCAAGAGGACAGCAACACAGCCAGTAGAGAGTACCTGCTCACTCAGAGAGGCCTAACCATGGCCATACTCCATGGCTATTTTGAGCAAAGGGAACCAAGAAGGGCTGCTTAATGACACACAGTCAGTGACAGATGTGCCCTTCAGGATTAACATTAGAAACACTTGGAATCAAAATGTTTTAGTTCCCCCTTCATTGATTTTGTAATCTCTTTGTGAAATCACTGGTTCTCCTAATTAGCTGATGAAATAATTAGCTGAGTCTGACATTCATTTGGACTTCTAATTAGAAAGTCTATTCCGTCATATGCCATGTCAATTCAGTCTGAAAATTTTCAAAGTCAATTTTTTCTGTGTGAATTTTTTGAGTACTGTCATTCTCCATTCAAAAAAGATTATCTAGCTTTTCAGTTTTTAATTCATGAGAAATTAACTGCTGAAGTTTTGGATTTTGCTGAATGCAATTCAATATTATTTTGTTTAATTTGTGCCTAAAATATTGTAAATCAACACTTAAAGCATGTTAATCTTGTCACAAAAGAGGCAAAACATTTTACATTTATGTCTGAATAGCTTTCAAAGAGCTAAGATTAATCTGCTATAGAACTATAATTTCCTCATTAAAAAGATTCAAAAAATAATGTTTACATTTCCTCCTATTAAAAATCATGTAAAAATCACCTTGGCAATGCAAAATCCAAAAACATCTTTCAGAAATATTCCTCAGAAAAAAATGCCTTTTGGTGCTAAACTCTTTAAAGATCATCTTCATTAGCACCTGGAAAACTTGTCGTACGTCCAATAATACTTTTGTACGTGAGCACCAATATGTACTCCACAAACGCCAATTTATTAATGTAAATGAGCTGCATTCATTTCAGTTCTTCACAAGTGCAAATCCTTCTGCCTGTGGGACTGTAAAAAAAAGTCACCAAAAAAGTTATTTTTAGGTAGTTTATGTGAATGAATTTGGACACACATGAGTGGAAAGTGAATCATCTCTGGAACAATTCTTACATGAGTGATCTATGTCCCAATGAGAGACCAGGGATAGCATGGCATTATACTGTTTTACTGTTCATGGAAAGTTGTTCCTCAGAAAGACTCTGGAGGCAGTACTGGTTGCTCATGAAGCATAGAGAGTGATAAATTAATTGTATCACTACAAAAATAAAAGTCTAGGCTCTTCAGAGCTTTGTAAACTTGATATCAAGCTGAAGTCATGCTCTTAAATTAATTTTATCTGGCAATGTAACACTGGGAGGTTTGTTTGTTTGGTTTGTTTTGTTTTAATAAGGCAGCAGTGAAAGAAGATTACTTCAGGTAACCTGCCTAACATATTTAGTTAATGGTCATAACAGCAGGAAAAGGTGCCTAATATTTGTATTTCAGCACATTTTGCCAAGACGTGTGCACTAGATGAATATACCTTGAATAGCATAAAATATATTAGAAAAAATACAGGAAGTATATGTATATGTGTATTTTTCTGTTTTATGTTTTGGAGCTGCTAAGAAATAAAAATGCAATAACATAGGATGATCCTCTCAAGGGGACACTTTTTCAAATTGCTACTCTTGTGATACCATTTCTTTGCAAGCCCATTTCACGCATGGAAAATCCCTCATGGAGATTGTTTTTGTCCCCTGGGAAACTGAACTGCATGATAGTGGGGTAGAGATAAAAATCCTATTGTTTCATGGGCTTGTGTTCTTACCTTATGTGTGTTTATGCAAGAAGAATAGAAGCTACTGAAATTAAGCTACTGTGGAAAGACTGAAATATAGTTGATGATACTATTTTACTTATTTTTCTATCCTCTGTTTCTAGTTCTTTTGCATTCAGGACAACTCCTCCAGTTCTTCCCTGATCTGTCTTTTGTATCCTAGCTTTTTAAGGCATTGGTTATATTTTTACTGTGGGTTTATGACCCACAAGTCGCATGAGCCATTGCCTGCTTTGTTTGTATATATTTTGGCTTTGTCTGTCCATGAAAGGGCCAGATCTCACTGCTGTGGTAGAGGTTTGCTCAGCAGAGTGCTGCAGAACGGCTTTTCTGCTCTCTCTGAAGATCTGGGATGAAGAACCATGACCCAGGGAGATTTGTTCCGGGCAGAATCTGAATCTGTAGGTGATCTCTTGTTAGTTTTTAGCTATGGTTGTTTTGATACCCGGTACCAACAGCTGCTGAGGTGGGGCTTGGGAGTAGGAAATGTATTTTTTGTTTGTTTGTGGTAGCATTATTCTAGCCTGTCAGTGCACCCAAGGAATTTTTCCAACTATAATTTTTTTCAGCCCTTCAGTAGGTACTTGTATAAGTTTGCACTGTAGGCTAGCATGTGCTGAAAACAAGCTCAGGTTATTTTTGCATGATTAAAAGTTTGTGTAGTTGGAGCACAGGATGCACTTCTCTCAGGATATACTTACTGTGTGATTTCATCTTTGGTATTTGTGCACTTATCTTTCTTCATTAAATATCTTTTTTTTGTTTGTTTTCCTCTGTCTGAGTCATGCAGTTGTCTGATGTGTAAGACTTAAACTTAGATTCCTCCTACAATTTGTGTCCTTACTTTAGGTACCTGCAGTCATTACATGATTTTTCTTCATTAGAGAGAACTGTGTATACCTCTTTCTCTCATTCGACCAGGTATGGTAAGCACACACGATCTTTTTTCATTAATGTCTCTGTCTCAAGGATGTCTGTGAAGTAGTTGATCTTTCTATATTACTGTCTCTTTTCTCACTGTCCAGCACTTGAACACCCTAACACTATGCACAGCTGGACTGAACCAGAACACCTGGAACTGTGACAATTTAAAGCTGTCCAACCTGACTCCTGGAAGCTGCACCATACAAGATGCAGGTTCTGTTCCATTGCCATCTGCAGCCTGACATGGAGGTGACTCCAGATGAGGGCTGATTGGCTCAGACATACTGACAAAAGTGCTCTGGTGGTTCTAGAGTCACGTACTGTGTCATATGGCTCTTCTTGCTATAAGGAGAGAAACTGAGAGTAGACGCAGAGGGCTAGAAGTCATTGCAGCTGTTTGTGTTCAGTGTCTCAGTATTTGTGAGCAATGGCATGCTCTTGATTTGCTTTTGAACATTGTTTATTTGAAATTGTTTTTTTAAACTGATGATACGTTTGCTTATACTAGTATTTCCTTGACCATGATATAGCAGAGCCAACGGTAGTACTACCAGTAAATTTTAAGAATAAACTTACTGTGGACAAAGCTTACAGGGCCAGATGTCATATTTTGCTTTTAGGGGCTTACTTAGAAGAGTATTTATATAATACTTGATTTTTCTAGGTTGGAAAGAATGGAGAATGCTAGTAGCATGTGCAATGTACCATTATTGACTGTATTCTTTTAGAATTGGATGAGACAAGCATAGGTTAATGAAATTTGACCAGAAAATCAACCATATAATGGTTGTGTATAAACCTTTTTAATGGTTTATGCTTGCCTCTTTGTACAAAAGTGCTGTACTCTATAAAGTCTGTCAAAGGAGGCTCGAATTGGTAGTTTAAGATGTCTACGGCAGTCTCTGATTAAAATCTCACTAGTTACACATGATGCCCTGCTAGGTGAATGGCAATTAACACCAACACTTTTCAGGGACCTGAAGGATTTGTTTTGTCAGGATTATAGCCTGAATAGTTATGGCACCTATTTCTGAGATATTGTTGAGGGCAGTAACTTAGAGGGTTCAGTGCCAGGTACAACCTAATTAGAAGATACGGTTTTTGGAGTCATTAATGGACTATATTTTCAAAGTTTCTGGTTTTAGGGTTCACTGTAATAGGTACAGACCACCATAGTGAGTTTAAAACACTTTCTCATTCAAAATAAAGGTTTCTGTTATCAGTGGATTTAAATAGTTAGAAAATGCAAATTTCTACCTACTGGTTGTGGATTTGATATTTCATTCCGTGGATCTGCAGATGTATTCTGCCACAGCAATGTTAATTATTGACCTTGTAAGTGACAGTCACATGCAACACTTGGTAATGTAATTACACAGTACCCAACAGGAGATTAAAGAAATAGCTAGAAAAATATTTTTAAAAAATAACTGGGGAAATTCAGATTACTTGGATTCCCAGTCTGGGATGCAGGCATGACATGTAGAGAAACTAGCTGAAATACACCTGCTCTTCGTGATCTGCTGCAAGGTAGTTTGTAGCTCTCCAATATGAAATACAGCGCCCCAAGCTGACTTTTCCAAGCTGCCATCATGGGAAGTTGTATCTGAGTGGACTGAGAGGGAGAGACGGACAGACAGAGACATCGCAGGCAGCTTGTCTGAGAAGCAAACAGAGCACCCCTGTCTACCTGCCCACCACCTCGAGCAAAACACAGCCATTGATAAGATAAGACACTATAAAAGACAGGCATAGTAGGAAGTGCAAAGCATAGCAAGATTTTAAATCTTAATTTTAAAAAATTCACCTGCTGTTACCCATCTTCTTTGGGAATGAGAATAAAGAATGAGAGTGAGATGTAATGCTTCATGTAATATTTTGGAGGAATATCAGTTGGTTTAGTTATGATCTAGTTACTTTTTTAGTTTTTGGCCAAGATTTGACCATGAACCAAACATGTATTTTCTTTTTTTCTTTTTTCTTTTTTTTTTCGAAATCAAAATGTACGAATTTTAGATTAACCTTGAGATACAGCTGAATCTTCTTTTCATGTTTATGGTGATTCATCTGATTCTAGCACAAATGTGCATTTGAATGTGCAAACAATGGTTTTATACATTCTTGGTGAGCATTTCCACCAGGNTAGAAAAATATTTTTAAAAAATAACTGGGGAAATTCAGATTACTTGGATTCCCAGTCTGGGATGCAGGCATGACATGTAGAGAAACTAGCTGAAATACACCTGCTCTTCGTGATCTGCTGCAAGGTAGTTTGTAGCTCTCCAATATGAAATACAGCGCCCCAAGCTGACTTTTCCAAGCTGCCATCATGGGAAGTTGTATCTGAGTGGACTGAGAGGGAGAGACGGACAGACAGAGACATCGCAGGCAGCTTGTCTGAGAAGCAAACAGAGCACCCCTGTCTACCTGCCCACCACCTCGAGCAAAACACAGCCATTGATAAGATAAGACACTATAAAAGACAGGCATAGTAGGAAGTGCAAAGCATAGCAAGATTTTAAATCTTAATTTTAAAAAATTCACCTGCTGTTACCCATCTTCTTTGGGAATGAGAATAAAGAATGAGAGTGAGATGTAATGCTTCATGTAATATTTTGGAGGAATATCAGTTGGTTTAGTTATGATCTAGTTACTTTTTTAGTTTTTGGCCAAGATTTGACCATGAACCAAACATGTATTTTCTTTTTTTCTTTTTTCTTTTTTTTTTCGAAATCAAAATGTACGAATTTTAGATTAACCTTGAGATACAGCTGAATCTTCTTTTCATGTTTATGGTGATTCATCTGATTCTAGCACAAATGTGCATTTGAATGTGCAAACAATGGTTTTATACATTCTTGGTGAGCATTTCCACCAGGTCCTTCAGTACCCTTGGGTGGATCCCATCTGGCCACATAGAGTTGTCTGTGTCTAAGTGATGTAGCAGGTCATTAACCATTTCCCCAAGTTGCACTCAGCCTCCTTCATTAGCAAACAAAATGAAAGCTGATGCTTTATGAAACGTGGGTGGGTGACTGTGGCCCCACAGCAGCTTTGAAACTCCTGGAAGAGCTTCAGGTAAATCTCCCACCGTGTTCCAAAAGTGTCTCTCAAAGGACACAGCAAATGCAATGTAACCAGCATGGTTATAAAACTGACAGGGAATTTCCAAAAGCATCTACCCTTGGTGGGGAGGTGGGATACACTTTCCTTCCCCTTCTAGAGAGCTGGTGCTAGATGTCTGAATTAGAAATACCTGTAGGGTTGTGTAGAGAAAGAAGCTTCATAGCTGGTTAGTCTGCATGCATCTCCAGGCAAACAAGACCTACAGAGGATGCAGGAAGATTTCCCTAGAAATGGTATATTTTGGGAGGTGTGGATAACTGGAACAGAAAGGCGTGAATATCGTTTCTTGCTTTACTGTAGAAGGATTTCACTTTCCTCTGCTTATTACCTGTGATCCATGGTCTTACAAAAGAGTGACAAGATGGTGCAGAGAGATACTGTTTTCATTCCATCCCTAAGATATTTAGATTCAGGAGTAGAGCAATTCCCACCTATATGAAAATATCTGACAAAACCAAAAACATTAAATGAAACCGACACAGGGCAATGGTTTAGCCCTGTGTATAGGCTTTGATACAAGACAATGTGTGCCTTCCCTCACAGAAGGGATCACAGGAATTTATCTCACACTGGGAAAGAAGATATAATTCAGGTTTTCACAAAGGTATATATGTTTAAACAAATTAGAATTTCAGGCAGAAAAAGTAGGATTCTTGTAGAAAACTAAGCACAGAATACTTCCTTGCCTGTTAAATTATACACACAATCACGGAAGTTTGCATTCTGAAATACTTTGCTTTACCACAAGTTGCTGACTTACTTCCTTGTCCCTGAATAGCAATCACATTATATAATCAAATGGGAAAAAGCGTACCAGAGAGGCTCTATGATGTCTTGGTGTGCTTTAAGTGTTGAACTACTTTTGGATGAGCAAGCACAGCTTTTCCATTTTCTCACTTCGGATGGGCAAACCCGAAGGCTGTCTTTGTTTCCAGGTCTAAAAATGGACTGAAATTACTACCCAAAAGTTTGTTTCACTTAAAAAGGATCTTGTTAATCTGTGAAGGTAGTCTACTATTTATTTCTTTGATGGCATTACAGGTGCTAGAAAAATAAATGTAATTTTTGGAAAGAAAAAAAAAAAAAGCCATTCCTGTTAGAATTCCAAGTTTTCATACACCTCATATTTTACAATGTTATTCTAAATGCTGCTCTTTTATGGTATGGTAATACAAGTGCAGCCTGAAAGCAGTTGATGGAAATTAATGAAAAATTACTGCAGAATTATTAATGACAAATTTTTGCAATATTAGTCACATTCTGATTATATACTAGTGAAAAATATTGGAGTCCTGGAGCTGGAAGTGCAGCAGCAGCATTTTTTTACTAATGATCCTTTGAATTAGAAGAAAGTTGTCACTATTTCACTGTTATTTTCATTAGTAATTTTTACTTAGATAATGTGCTTTTCCCGTGCCCTTCTGATCATCTTTTTGGGAAGAAAGCAGCTAATTATGGTGTCAAAGCTGCAAGGTAGAGGAATTCTCATTTTCACTATCCTTTTTCTCTCAAAAAGAATTTTTTTCGCTACCTTTAAAATGTTAGGTGCACAATAAATATCTAAATGAGACAAAAGGTTTGGGTCAATTATAAGTTTTTACATATCCTAACAATTATCTTTGGATTATACGATTTTTATTTATTTTAATGAAGATTTAAATTGTTAAGTTCTACAAAACGAACAACATAAGTGAAATTGACTAATAAAATCACTGCTATAAAAATCACTATTGTTATGTGTGTGTAAAAGAAATTATAATAGATAGAGAGAGAAACGATGCATTGAAAGATCAGATTAGGGTGACTCCCAGAATTGCAACTTGCTATTATCATTCTTTGCATGAAGCATTTTTTATAACTTCAAACTGAAGATTTTTCTTCTTAGTCAAGTGAGACATTTCATTCATGTTAAACAAAACCACATTTTTTTCAGTTTGTTTCTTATTTTGCTCTTTTATACTCCTCCATTGCAAATCACCTTTTATTCTCAGTAGAATGTTGAACATCTTATGGCCTTATGATTATGTAGCTATACCAATTTGGTATGATAGATCTTTCTTTCTGGACATGTATTTCCAGATAGCATAAAACATTTAAAACAAAACAAAACAATAAGTAGTACACAATTGATGGTTAGGTTTTTTATTAGAGGTTTCTTTTTCATCTTAAATAACATGGAATGAAATTGTTTCAAAATGTGTCTCTTTTTCTCCTGCCAACTCTGTAGGGATTTTTATTTCTGAGATTATCAAAAAGTGCGGCTAGTTCTGCGCAAGTACTTCTAGTTGTTTCACTTCTGGAGAAGAAGTAGTTCTTTATCAGAGTGTTTGGCTCTGAGATGTTCATCAGTGGATGCTGCAAGATGACTAAAGTCATCCTAGAATTTGGACCCCAGTAGCAGAGAACCAGATGACCATGAATCACATGGTTAAATGTTATATCAGCTTTTTATCATTTACTGTCAAAACCACTGTAATCCATAATAAACAATGTATTAATAAAAGCAAAAAGAATCCCTTGATTATTTTTTCCATTTTGGTATGAATCTGCCTCATCCATGTTTTGGTGTTTCACTTACTGTTAATATTCTATCAAACAAATTCATTGAGCAGAAGGTCTATGGATTTTAGAAGGTTGCAGGCTATCTACAGGGAATAAAAGCCTACACTGATTTGATTAATGATCTGAGATAATCCAAACTTAGCCCCTCAAAATATATCAAATCTAGGGAAAACAAACAAACAAACAAAAAAAAACCAAAAAACCCAAACAACAACAACCACCAACATTGAGTTAATTCTAAATTGTCCAAATGTTCAGCTTCGTAGCCAGGAGAGCAGATATGTTATGGTTAGCCTCCTGTTAGGCACTTACACCAGATGTTACACTACTTAATAATGTCACACTTGCATCTGTGTGATGATCTAGAGCATCCAGCTCAGCCACTTGGATTTCTACAGTGAAGTGTTGTATGCAGCAGCACGGTATTGGGTGCTTCTTGGCAGAAACCCAACTAGTGACATACTGAGCAGCTTACTGGTGAGAAAGGCTACTTGCCAAGGTATGTTTGAACTCCCTCTCTGTCTGGCACTTAAGGACCTGAAAGAAGATGAAATTCTGGTGCCACACACCTAGTCATCATTGAGAAGACCTGAATATTTTTATTGGGGGAAAGTAGGTGTCAAGCTTTTTCTCAGCCCAGAAGGAGGGTGGCTACCAGCTACTCTTCCTGCTGAGGTCTGAGCCATTCTGCATGGTGGGCTTCAGCTATCCTAAACTAGAAGGAGAGCTTCCTTTGGTCATCATAATGAAGTGAAACATTAAGACATGCAGCACAATTATATAAGGCACTACAAAACAGAAAAAGTTGAAAGAAGACCAGAATAATGATTGGGTCAGATATCGAGGATTTGGAAATTGCTATGGTTCTGTCTGAACATGTTGAAGTTCTGTCCCATAAAGAAGAAAAGGATTCTTCCATATAGGAGGTAATGTGATCAGATACATCAGAATGTCACTTTGTCTCACAGGGTGCTACAATAGCACGGGTGTTATAGTAACACGTACGTTAAATGACACTGACATAACACTCCAGACAGTACAGACCTACTTGTCTTTCACAGCCTCCCAGGAATGCCAATGTGTATGTTTTTCTATAAGAATAAGTCACTGATTCAATTAGAGTGATAAGTAGTGTGTCTGCACTAGAGCAGAGAAAGTACACAGCACCATTTAAAACAAAGTGCCCTTAAAGACTTTGTTACTTCTAACCTACTGTTCCCATTGTCCTGCAAAAGGAGCTGCCTTTGTGCATGTCAGTATTTGGGCAGGAAGGTCATATTTTTGTTGGTATGCTACTCAGGGCTTTCTGCAAGCAATAAAGTATTTTTTTTCCTTTAGCTACATCACAAAGACCATGATCAGCTTTCTCTGCCCCTGGGTTAGTAAGAGAGATAGAGAGATTAACAATAGCAGCTGTCTGCAAAGTTAGTTTTAGGGATGAGCAATCAGGGCAATTGCTTGAGATAACAGGGGCTGGTGGGGATTCTTGAGATGGTTATGTAGTAGTGCAAGTCACAGTAAAGTTGGACAGAAAAACTGAAAGCTTTTTGCTCATATATGGTGTCCAAAATGCCTAATGCCAGCTCTGACTGACACTGAGGATTGGGAAAGTGCTTAGCATCTCTTGGCAGTGATTTCCAAATTTATAAGCATATAGTCACTGGTAGTCCCAAAATAGTAGCTTAGACTCTGTCCTCAAGACACATAACTGTAACTGGCTTGGCTGAATTTGACCTTGTTCTACCAGAGGTCTAATGTTTCTCAGAAAGTTATGCATCTAATACCCATCACCCCCACACTTCCATTAATATCTCAGTGGGTGGGGACTTCAGGATTAAGAACCTGCTGTTGGCTGTTTGTTGTCAGTGAGGTCATCTCCACTTGTACAGAAAAGGAGCTTTAAATATTGTCTTGCTCAGAATGGTTCCGTGAGATCCATTTTGCACAGCTGTAAGGAACAACAAAAGGTGAATGTCAGAGGAGGAGCAGTACGATACTGCTGCTGGGCTGTGTAAACTCTTGACTAGAGAGCAGCAGCAAAATAAAGAAAAAGCTCATATAAGTGCAGGGGATGTGCTATTCAGTACTTGATCATCAGCTGTAACAGAGGAGAAATTATGGTGTTTTACAGGGCTCGGGCCCACCTTTTATGCTGATTACACTAAAAGTCTGAGCTCAAATATAAACAATAATTGTAAATAACTCAGTAATTGGAATTGGACAGACCTACAATAGCTTCTCATATCCCATCACACTTGTTCATGAAAATGAAGTATGTACTGGAATCTGCCTTGTAAACCTACTGCATTTGTGATGGCAATGCAGCTGGGATTTTACCAGAGACTATGTCATTCTTGCTCCAGAATTCACAGACCATGCTGTTCTTGGTCTGTTCTCTAGTCCATGATATAACACTTTACATAAAGACAGATTATTTTTTGCAGTCCCTCCAGATTGTCGACATTAACAAAATGAAGCATGGTGAGATAACCCCATTACAATCCGATAAACAGAAAAAGTTGTTATTTTTATGATCTTCTGACTAGGCTTTGAGTACAGATCATCAGTGTGAAGATTTGCTCCCTCTGTAATTTATTGTTGTTCTTTTATTGCAGCTTAGTACCAGGTCATAGCCCGAACAGTTGGCAACAGCAACGTGTGTAGAACTGCGCTCACAAAGATGCTTCTGTTGCTTGCTTCAGGGAGTATGGAGAATTTTTTCTTAGTAATTTTAGATGATTACCCAGTTCATGTCTACACCTATAGCGTTTATATTCAGACCTGTACTGACACCAATGCAGTATATTCTCTAGTCTAAAGGTCTGGAGACTGACAGTATGTGTTACCCAATGCTGACATTTACATAGTTCATAAAAAATATCAGATGTGCAATTGCTTATTGTAGTTGCTCAACAGTGCAGCAAATTGAATGATGTAATGATAATCTCTCCTTGACCCAGTTTAAAGGAATAACCTATAAAGCTGGTTTTCATACTTATTTAAAATTCTTAAACTGTACATAGAAAGTCTAAATCCACAATCCTGCCAATTCTTTGTTTTGGTAAATTCTAAGATAGGGTAGTTTTTCACCAGACACTTCTCTTGCTGCTAATACTAATCAATCAAACTCTGGGAATCAACAGCCAGAATCAACTAGAGACAACAAATCAGGGTCCCAGACAACAGTAGGTGATGAAAGAGCAGAAGTACCATTTGTAATAGTAATGTCAAGCCAAGCAAATGTGGATATTGTAAACTATAATTCTAAAATTTTCATTTGGGTTTATAATCTTTTACGTTTTCATTACCATTTGCTTTTCCTCTATTCTCTATTATCTGTTCCCTATGACAGGAGAGTTTTGACTAATGATATATTCTTTGTATCATTCCCTAGGGGAACCTTTCTCAGCAACAGTGCATTAAGCAGGCTCTTAATATGGTCGAATTTTGTCTCTGGCACTGAGGAGCTAATTCTTTCCATTTCCTTAAACAACCTCAGTCATTTGGCTCAGCAAAGAACCCTTTGAGGCTCTCTTTCTGTTCCTGCTTCTTTCAGGCTGGCAGTAATCACTGCGGGAACTTGATGGCACTGAGTTTCTCTGGTATAATTGTATTTAGCTGAGTATGAGGAGATGTCATGTGGTAATTCTGACAGTGCCAAACCTGTTATCTTTAAATCTTTAGTGAATCAGCAGACTAATGTAGTGAAGTAAAGCAATTTGAGAGCAATGGGAGCCATCTCCAGCACAAAATGGCATCTTCTGGCAGTTGGGAATTTAACTTAATGGGGATGAATGGTTGTTGCCAGAGATCTTAATTCTTACCAGGCAAATTCCACTGCATTTCCTTTGCTGGTGTTTTTAATAAAGTGGGAAAAAAAAAAAAAAAAAGAGTAATGGAAGTTCTAGTTCTCATTGATTAGCACAATGCTGAGAAATGTCTCAAGCTTTCTTGCAGTGTAGGTAAATTTGTTAGGGAAGCTGCTTTGTTGACCTTTATCTTTTCTCATTTGCAACACATAGGCCAATTTTTGAGCTGTTCATATTTGTGAGGTCACCTCAGTCTACCCTTTGGGACATCCCATGGCAACTGTAGCAGCTGCCTCTCTGGAAAAGTAACAAACACTCATGTATATTTCGTATGTCTTTTATTAATATATAGCATCCAAACCCAGGAGAAGCTAATACAGTGTGAGGAATAATTTCTTCCTTGTCCTCTAGGAAACCATTTGTGACATTTCTGCTGTAAAGAGGACTACTGTAGGAATGTAACTGCAGTCAAGGACATCACCCTAGACCATCCCTGATGGACTGGCTCTAAGTATTTCTTTATCTAGGTAAATGTCCACCAGGGTGGGAAGAGTGACCTTGCTCAGTTCCACAGTGACTTTAAATGCATCTCACCGGAAGGGTATATTCCTGCTGTAGTTCCCTAACAGCCTCTCTCCTTCTCTTGGTAAGCTTTTGTTGTTGTCTTTGTTGTGCAGCTTAATTTGATTAATCTTCTATCCTGACTTCTTTATATTCTTCAAATGACGACCTATTTCTTCACCTTAATCACTTTCATCTATGTCGTCTTACATTTGTAACAGATTGCTTCTGTGCCTTATAGGCCTTCATAAAGTGGTGTAATTTAACTCTATAATGCAGTTCCTGCTGAGCTAGATATTTAATCTTCCCTGAATCAAATGATTTTTAGCCTTTCTGCAACCCTCTGTAATATTTTTGGTTTTATATTTCTCTTGTTTAAATCATAGTACAAAATATGCAAATCTTTGGCCAACCTTTTAAATTTACTGTAATATTGCTGTTCTGATGATGTTTCATTCCATTGCTAGTGCTCTGTTAGAAATAAAAGTGTTGCTACCACTTTCAAAAGGCATGCTTTTAAGAGCATGCACTAGTTTTTCTCAAAAATAAATCACGTTATATTAAATATTTCAGCAAGTTTTCACTTTGCTTTCCAGTATTATTTAATTAGCTGCATTTATAGCAATACATTTTCCTTCTAACTAGACTGTTCATGACAACACTTATTTCATCAACACTATTCTGAACAAGAAAAACCTGCCCAACCTTTACAACCTCTTTTTTTCTTTTCGGTGCATTTAATGTCATCTTTCCACAGGCTTCACTACCCTCATTCCTACCATGAGAGAACAGAAAGCAGAGTAGATCTGTAAAAATGAAATCTTTGCCCTTTTTCATCAAGAGGATTTTTTCTGTGACCTCTGCAAAGCAGATTTTTGATGATGGTGTATGGTATGTTAATAAGGGTACTGTTCAGAGGACACTGAGCCTAAAACCTCTGTTACTTAACGTAGATGTCTATGCCTGTGTATACAGTGAAACAGAGGCAAAATAATGAAGCTTCAGGACTGGATCATCTGGATAAGACTAAGCAGAAAACCAGACTCATGTTGCATTGTTATTCCCAAATCATCTTTATCTTGACTTTTAAAAGGCCTAGTTCTGGATCAATGTATAAAAATTTCTGGGTGTGACATTAGCCTAAGCCCTACACCAGACAAGTAAGTCTGAAACAAAAGTTAAATGATGGTGACTGTGGCCAGTCTATTTATGATGTCAATATTCTTAGCTCTGGTGAAGCTTATAAAAGTTGGAGAATTGAAATATGCACGTAGCAAAACTCCATGGGGCATGAAATGCTTTGGTTACTTTGGTCTTTAGCAAATCTCTGGTGACTCTTGCATTACCTCATCCCTAATGAACAGGTTTTATGACATTATAGAATTACATAGCTCACATACTGACATGCCCATAATGAATAATATAGAATAATGCTGTCCACACATCCTTATCAGAAAATAATTTGTAATCTACAGGTGTTTATGTATCATTAATATGTTAGGTGTACCTAGACAGCCAGACACATATTGTAATCCACCACTTTGCAACCTATACAGTTGTCTTACAGGATGCTGAACAGCCCCAAACAAATGCGTTTATGTTATCTTCCCAGTTTCTTTGGATTATGTCTTTTCTTTTATAAGTCGTGCAGGCTTTTTTGAATGTGAGCAATGTTTGTTGAATAGTTACCGTCTTGTATAAACTTTCAGGGCATCCAAGGAATCACTCTGACAGTAATGATGCAAACTTAGGAGGACTTCATTTCTACTACTGCATCTGGAGCTTCTGAATGGATTGATTATTTAATACATTTAGCAGTTTTCATAGACTTGTAGCAACAACATGTAAATAAATGACTTAGTCAATGTATTCACTTCTATCAGCTCAATAGTTAACAGTGACTCGGCATGTGTTTTGACACTGACAGCAAAAACACTAAGTGGCCAAACTCTTTTGGTAGCTAATTTGATACTGCTTACAGTATCCTTCCATAAGGACTATTTATGTGAAGACATCATGATTCTCCAGCAGGACATCTATGAGGAAGGTTAGAAGATGCAGGAATATCTATTCTAAAAGGAGAAAAGTCACTGATACGCACTTCCATAGCAATCTTCAGCAGAGGTTTAGATATGCTTGCTTCTCTGCATTTACTGTTTTAAAACAAGGTACATTATGGAATATGCAAACCCACTTTTTTACTTGAACCAGCTATACAGTTAAAATTTCAATTAAATGTGGGAATGAAGTAATTTACTTAACTAGAGACACAATCATTTAAACACATCGTTGAAAGCTCTCTTGCCTTCAGTAACCTGTTAGAGGTACATTTCAAAACATATTCAGGTACCTAAAAATGACATAGATAGTCATGAAAAATTTTTGAAGTACTTACGTACTGAAATCACATTGTAATAAATGAGTTTAAACACTGAGGCATCTTTGAATATCTCTGCAAGATATCTACTTAAATGTTTAGCCACCTTTACATTTCTTCCATAATATCCTGACAATATTTTGGAGAACTTCTGCTGTACATCCAAGAAACACAACCTGTGAGACTGTTTCTAGTGCTAGCATGGACATCCTAATCAAAGAGAGCAGATTAGCTGACCTGCAGTGCCTTCCTATTCTGAAATCCCACCCGTGGTTTGACAGCAGCAAACAGCCAGTGTTCTCGTGGATATGACAGGGGTTCAGATTCACCATGAACATTTTCCAAAGAACAAAAATGTATTTTTGTTTCCTTCCTATCCTATGAAGGTGAGCAGTCACACTGGAGTTCTTCTACAAGTTAACTGCTACGATTTTTCTAATCCTGTTTTGCTGTAGCATCACACAGTTGAGCAGGATTTGTATTCTCTGAGTTCAGAGTAAAAAAGTCGTTTGTGTTTGTGGTGGTGGTTTGGGTTCCCCCCCCCCCTTTTTTTTTTTTTTTTTTTTTTTTTTTTTCTTTTTTTTCTTTTTTCTTTTCTCTTTTTTCTTTCTTTTTTTTTTCAAGTAGGCATCCTTGGATGAAGTCTGTAAGAATGGGATTAAAATGATCTGACTGCAAAACAAATTTCCTGCACAGATTTCATGAAGCAACAGTCTTTGTCCTTTTTGTACGCCTCTGGCACTGAGTGTTTTATCTTCCCTTTTTACATGCTCCAGCTTGCTTTTTGTGAGCTTGTTTCAGAGGAGAGCACATACCATGGTGAATCGTGGACAGGGAAAAGATTGTATAAGTAGCTCTTCCTGACCCATTGATGCCTTCTCATTAATGTCCAACTGGCAATACAAAGGGTCTGAAAATAGTGACCCTGCTGAGGAGAGAGATGGCTGGTGAACATCCTTGCAAGCCAGCAATTCTTCAACAGTCATCTGCAGTCAGAATGGGTTACAGAAAGGGCAAAGGAGGTATTAATAGCCATCTAACAGGTTTCAACTACAATCCTTGGAGCTCAGTTATCAGAAACCTCTGCAACTTACCATTAATCACTGTGTGATGCTTCCTGACCTTTGTGACAAAGATTAATAATCCAGTATGAGCGTGCATGATGCCAAAGACTATAGGAATAGGCAGACATTTCAGACCCATATCTCTGCTGCCTTGCATCTGAAGTAATCATTTATAGCTATAAAGCAGTACCAAATTAGCAGTCAGTAGACATTTAATCAAGGACCAATGTAAGGATCTAGCCTGTCTTCCATTTATTTACTTTTCTGAAAACAATTGATGGGCAATGCTTATAAAAGACAAACTTAAAAGATTGCAGGAAGCTTTTCAAATTCTCCCTCAGCCTACTTATGCAAGTGAAGGAGAGGCAAGACTCTGAAAAGGCCAGCTTTCCAGGTAACAAAATGCTTCTTCCTTTAGTAAGGAACTTGAAAGAGCTTCTTGTGAAGCTGAAAGCTTCTTTTATTTTCACTTACTTATTCCAACAGCTGAAATGAACAATGTCCATTTTCTCAGGTTGTTCTTTTCCCCCTTTCCACTTTGCAGTGACATGTTTCAGATCATCCACTCTGATTAAAGAGGTCCTCCTCCGCTCCAGTGAACACCCGATTTCCTGGCTTCATCTGTCTACAGTAAGTGGTAAAACTTACAATTAATCCTCAGTGTTTTCATTAATAAGTGTTTTCATTAGCAAGTGTTGCTTGCTCCGGTCTGTTTCTTTTTTTTCATCCTTGGATATTTTCTTTTACTGTATTTCATGTCTGATACTGACTGGCATCCTGGGTAACAGCTTAACTTCTTCACCTTTGGTTCCCCTAGGTGGGACATCTGAAATTTCAAAGGACTATTTTAATCTCTCTTCTGAGGAGATAAAGTCTGCACCATCATGCTATCCATCTGCACAATATGCATCTACTAAAAAACTTACAAACCCATCGGCCAGTTGTATTCAAATTTGTCTGACAACTCCTCAGAAATAACTCTTCATGAAACCAAAGGGGGAGAAAGAGAGAGAAAGGGGGAGCCCCGTGTGTCTTAACTGTTAGAAGTTACCAGCAAATCCAAAGATGCGATGTGGCTACAGGAAACCAGACTTGATGTGTCAGTGAGCATCAAAATGCTAAAAAATAAAGTATTTACTGAGACAGTATAAGTGACGTGGGGGTTTGGTTATAAATATGCTATGTTTCCTTGACACTCTTCTGTGCCACATGCTGTCCATGCCAGTGTTTTGCAAATGGAACTAAAGGACTCAGGGTTGTAACACCTTTAAACAGCACCAATGCAAGCCCTGCAAAGCAGGAGTAACACAGATCCTCTGTTGGGAAGGAGGGAAACAAGCTCGGATGCCTGCAGCTGTCTCCTGAGACTGCAGCTGCCAGCTCAGGGTGGCCCATGAAGAACAGTGAATAAGAAGAGGGCATGACTTTTAGAATTTGTTCGAAGATTGGTCTTGGTATTTCTTTCACATTGTGACAGTAGAAAAGCAAGAGTAGGAAGCCTTAATTTAGCTGAAAATGAGGCTGAAGGGAAGTCATAAAGTAAAGGAAGACAGGCTAGTGAGAATGAATCAGTAGTGAGGCTGTTGCAGTCATGGAAAGCCCTTTGAGAGCTCTATTCTGGATAATTATTTTGTCTCCCCCCCCCCCCCCGGATCCAGATAGGGATGTAAAGATTAGAGTAAAACTGCTATTTTTTGGTCTTCAGAAACAAAGCTTTGGTACGAAGAGTTTGGTTTCCTTCCTTTTGGAGCAAAGAATGCATTGTGTTTTCTCTTTGAACTAGTCTGGCTGGTTGTTCTCAATCTCCTTGGAGGGGAGGGTTGCACTGAACACGAAAGTTGTGGGGGAAGAAGAAACAATCTCTTGAGAACTAGACCAGTGAACCAAAGCTGACGTTGATGCAAGATCTCCTCTGCTAGAGGTTGCACAAGCTCAAAGGAAGACACAAATCTTTATGTCTTCTATTTAAGGCAAGGCAGAACAAGTGTGACTAGTAATAATGTACGGACAAGGTGAAGAGAGGACAAGAACAATTTTACTGAGATTATTCTGACACCTTGACTGACCATGTGCAGAACTAACAAATTTAAAATGATGAATCATGGTTCCTAGGCTCCTACCTTAAAACAGTCAGCTGATTGTCCTGTGTTGGGGGTCTGTTGTTCTGGGTCTTTTCTATATGTAAAGCCAAAGACTGACTGGGATATAGGTATTGACTTATTCTTCAGATAACTCCTGCAAGTCAAGGTCTGGTATACACATCACACTCTTGTGCAAGGAGTGAGTGAGAGAGACACTTCTTACCTATAGTAAACTGACAAACTGACACCCTTGAAAAGAAATATAAGAACCATATCCCATTCTACATGTTAGCTTGTCTGTGGGTAAACTCCACTCTGCTCTGGAGTTTGCAGACAGTACATACCATTAGTGCAGTGTCTTCCCTGTGATTCTTTCTGGTAGTACCAGCTGTGACTGCTGACAGTGCCCAGTCACAGTGAGCATCTCCTTCATGTTGTCTGTTATCTAACGTTCAAAGGCCGTCAGTAGGCATGGTGCAGGATCCTTTCTGCTTGCTCACGTGCACACCACAAATAAGCAGTTTTATACTGAAAACACAGGATCAGAATTACTTGAAAGATTCTGGATACTGTTGTGCCCTCTGTGGCCTCCAGAATGTTGATTTCTTATCTCTCCCACCTTTCTTTAGGAAGATTCAGTTATCGCCTTCCCAAATAAACTGTCTGTTGAGCATGGGAAACACAACTGAGCTAAAATTTCTTAGCACTGATCCAAAAAACAGTGTTTTCTGTCATATTTGTTCTATACTTCTCAGTCATTCACATTTTTTGTTGGTCAAGTTATATCTGAAGGGGACAATAAAGGAAGTCATGGTACAAATTTTTCATTGCAAGGCCGTGTCCAATAGACCAGTGTAGCTGAAGGCTTAGGCATAATAAGTAAAGGATAGCTAGAACTCTGTGAAACTGGGGTAGTTTGCAAATTAAAGTCAATTCATTTTTCAGGCAGCACAGGTTGCAGTACACAGCATGAAAATGTGAATACCAAGGATTTGTGTTACTGAAAGAGGAAAGTTTAAAGCTGTGTGTGCTTTGGTTCTGTTAGTTACTGCCGGGAGGTTAGTTCATGGAAAATAATATGAGAAGTTTTACTGCGTTTACTGCTGCAGTCTTATTTTCCTTACTAGTCATTCATATGGCTCCCACTCTACAGCAACTTTTCATGGCAATGCATCAATGAATTTCATATCTTTACATTCTGTATCCTGCTCAATATAAAAAAACAGACATGCTGTGGGAGCACAGCAGCAGTGCTCTGGTACGGTATGTTGCATGAATTTGTTTTGTAAATTCTTGGTACAATTTATATTTCTCAAATTCTGTATGCCCAGGCTCCCAATGGCAATATATATACAGCACACAAATTTCAACACATATGCTGAACAGATAGGTTTATTAATAATGACTTAGCTCTCTTTATTTAAAGAGAATGTAGGCATGAATTTGCATGCTTTGACGTCTGAGCCTCGTTCATCTTGTGTGTGTGATTTGTCTGTGAATTTACTGTTCTGTGAGAGGCAAGAATAAAACGCCTGTTGTTCCTTTGCTCTTTTTCACTAGCATAAATCACTGATTCCACGTATAATACTGGGTATATTTCTCAGAGGGAAAGAATGTAACTAGCTTTTTTGCTGCTGTTTTCTGCCTCTGCTGAAAAGGTTTCCCATATCATGCTGGGTTGTCAGAAAATGAACAAAAGTGTCAGAAAAGCATATTTAAAGTTCTACTTTATCTTGAGACTTGTAAAGTGCCTTGCTTATAAGGAGCAAAAATACAGAAAAAATAACCAGGAAGCTCAGCACATATGGAGATTTGCATTAGGGTTTCAGTTTTATGTTTAAATGAATAACCATAGAAACGAGATACCCCTCCTTTTACAAAGCCTTTGAGAAGAACTAATCAATACAGCCTTCTTGCCAGCTCCTTTCCCTGACAAAAATGGCCTGTGTGATCGTGTATGTGACACTCAGACTAATCCGTGTGACTATATATGCCAAAGTCTCCATGCATATCACTAGTGCACACAACAGTTCAGCTGGCACATAACCTTTCAGATCTCCAGGCAAGCTTGTCCTAAGGACTCGTGCACATTTTGCTACAGATCATTTAGCTTTCTGAATTGCATTTTGTGTATTTCTCGCTGTAAAAAAAAAATAAATAAAAATGAGGAACTACTTTGACCTCGGAAAAAAAAGCAGAAACTTCAGCAGGTAATATAGTAACGGATGTGCATTTAAAGATGTTTTGATGGCACAGTCTACTGTTCAGATATAAAAATAGAGATTGAAATGAGATAATTGTTGAAGCAAATTAGAAGATTTTGCCCTCATAAAGAGATGAGCTTATTCAGTCACTAAAGAACACCAGGCTCTGGTTTGTAACCAAATACTACATGTTGTTGAATATTTATTGCCGAAAGATCTGCTGATAATCATCTTCCTTGGGCTTCCTAGGGAAAAAGGTCACACGTGAAGGAATACATTGATCTCATATCTATTGATAGTTATGTTACTGATCGCTTTGTACTAAAATAACAGGCCCAAATCAGAGTAACTGTTAAAAAAATGTGGAAGAGTTTTTAAGAAAATATTAATGCACCACTTAGTTTTCTAGGAAAACAAAGAAGAAACAGGTCTCTTATTAGTTCATGTCTGGTGTATATATTTGCATACTTTTCTCTGGAGACATAATGGCACAGACCAAGACAGCACACTTGTCTGGTTTTCCTGAATATCACATGTACATCAGTTATGCCTCAAATCAGTCATTTCAGTAAGTTTGAGAACAACCCTAAACAAAACATCTCTGAGGGTGGTGTAGAGATGCAAACCGGATTATATAATGTCCTACGAAATAAAAATTGATGTACTATGTTAATGAAGAGCATTATTCTAAAGAAAAATGTAAGTTCACTGTTTTAATTAAGTTTCATTTGTGTTATTTAGATTATGACATTAGATAAAACTGTTAAAATTTTCTAAAGAGGTATTAGATAGCTCTTAGAAGTGTTAATAAATTGTAGTGTTGTGTTACAGTAGCACAGCTCACTATAGTTTGTGTTTACAGCATTCACATCTAATTTATGCTTTTGGTTTCCCTCAGGAACATTTGGCTTTTCTTAGACAAAACTGAGAAATGGCTTATTACAGGTATATGGAGTGAAAGACTCCCTCTCTCCTTTTGTATCGTCTGGGCCTGGTTATCACTTTGTGTAATGCCCTTCCTTTAAATGAGAAAAGCAAATTATTATGACATTTTATACAAAGAGCTAATTTACATGAAGAATTTTTCAAAATATTTATCAAAATAATTAATAACATAGGTTTTCTATCAATGTCTTGCTTTTGGGAAGACAGTGCAATATCTGTCGATCATTTATCAAAGGGATGTCTTTGTTGCAGAGACCAACAAACTTACCACAGTTTTGGGATTTGAACTTTGGATTTGAATTTTCATAGACATAAGGATCACATTGGAGAGTCCCATAGGAAAATGGGATTAATAGAACTGGAAGTTAACGAAATTCATTGCTGCTTAGTCCTGAATATATCTGCAGGATTAGTTTGTTTAGTTCCTTCTTTTTACATTTTGATACTCAGCGGCAGCTTGACCATGATTAGTTTTGCATTTCTTGTATTATTGAAAACATTAGTAAAATATTCATTAAAGAAATTTTAAAAACATCAAAAAGATGTATGAAAATTTTCCATCTTATTATTCAGCTATCTTTATTTCTCTCTTTAAAGAATTTTTTCTGTATATATCTAGGATGTTAACTCTTGTTATAGCATGAGTTTCATTATTAGGTACATTACTAAATACTGTGGAAAATCAATATCCTGTTACACCAAAGTACTTTATTTTTTACAGTCCTGTAGTTCATTTCACACTCACTCCACCAGAAGCTTTTTATCTTCACCAAGTGCTAGTGATCACCAACGTCATTTGTAGTTCCCTTAATTTATCCTTATAAGTGAATTCCAGTTCATAGGGGAGCCTTAAAAAAAGTTTAAATACTGTAGTTTAGAGTATAAAGTTTGCAAGGACTAGAATGATGTCTGATAAATTAAAAAAATGAGGGATCAGAAGATTGAGTTTCTAGTTTATGTCTTGAATAAAACACTCGAAAACCAAGAATATATTCTTATTAGCCTATTTCAATACTCTGGAGAGTAGTGGCAATTGCATTTGAATAAAGTAATTTGCAAGACATGAAACAAAACTAGATCTATACCAACGTGCATAAAATAAGAGGGCTATTACTGGATCAGACCAGCCAAGACTTACTTACAGGGGAGAAAAAGTTAACTACTGCACAAATGCCACTCCAGTTTCTGGGGCTGGCACAACTTCCCCGAGTCCTGAGCAATGAGAGTTGGTAGATGCTGTCTCCCTCTCTCAGGGAATGCAAGGACACAGTGGCACTTTGACTACTCCAGGTTATGTGCCATTTCCCCCTAAACCCTCAGTGTAAAACACCTTTACTTTGCCTGGGATTAAACATGCTAGACAAGAGCAACAACAAGCTACAGCAAATATGGCATTGGTAATTAAATCAGAAAGAGGAGCTGAAACGAAGATTCTCGCAACATCTCAAATTGTCTGAGGGACACAAGAAAACCTTCAGAAAAAGCACCTTCTGCTGTCCCAAATTGTGGTCCACACTATAGAAACAAAAAAAGTGATAATGATTTATCTGTTCTTCATTATTAATGCTATACACCCAAGGCATTATATTACTGTGTCTAGTATTTCGGTGATCCATAGGGTCAGACAGTTCTTAACCACAACTTTCAGCTGCTTTGAAGCTCTGGATTGCAAAGAAGTATCTAGAAGCCCACGCATGACAGCTGGGAGTAATTCTAGTTGTTTCTGCCCGTCTTACAAGGAAGAGGAGGAAAACCAGGATCAGTGGTCTGAAAGAGAATGTCAAGGGAAAAAGGGTAAGGAGTAAAATCTCTACAGCGTCACACCTTAAGGTGCAAGAAGAAGAAAAGGAGCAACATGCTGAAGGAATTGTTCAGGGAGACAGCGCAAGGAGGGTATGAGTTAGAAGGTACGAGTAAAGGGAACAGGGAAGACAGACTGGTAGAGAAAATTGAAGAGAAAAGAACGCAGCTGTTTTTGCAAAAACATCCAGTCTTAAAGACAGCTGGAAATGCAACCTTTCTTTTTCAAGCTATTGCTGGAGTAATGATTGTTACTGAATGAAAAAGCCCTATGACAATCCTGGGTAAACATGTCCAATGTGCTATGTAAAGTGCTTTGAACCTTTTATGCATAGAATTCAGACGTCCAGATGGGAAATGTTGGATATAATGCCTTTATTTAACGGCTAACATGTCTTGTGAATATGGTGTGATTTCAGTTTCCTGCTGTCAGCTCCCAGTACTCCCTCTACAGACTTGGCTTGAACGCATTCTGCTATCACATCGTTTTGTGCTGCAACATCAGCACAGGCTTTGAATAGTTCTGTACTTGGCATTCTCAGAAGTTATTTCTTAATATATTCTATCGAGTACCTCTCCATCAAAATCAGACATAATTAGTTACTGGCATCCTTAGTTTGGGTACAAAAATAAATCTGCCATTTTAAGCAATTGTTTGAATACATAATCTCCATATAGAGTGCTCACTACAAAAAAAACACATTAAGTGGAATGTCCTTGCACATGTGGTCCAAGCCATGATTTAGGGCAAGTGGCTTGTCCTTAGTAGAACCTACCAAAGGCAGCTTTTAAACAAAGGCAAAAAAAAATCCATTAATTCAGCAAGTCTATTTCTAACACTTAAGTCTGACCCCTGTAGCAAGGGCGGGAATACAGTGTTAGCAAGTGCAGAATGAACTCTTCTCTCTCCATCATAACTCTTTCTTCAGGTCTTTCCACTTGTAGTATCTAGTTTGAGGCAAATTGAGAAGTCTGTAAATGTTGAACTGTGAAAGTAGGAAACTCTATGAGGAATTTAGAGGTGATAAATCAAACAGAATATTCTATTACTTACTCATACAAGGACAAAAAGTGTTTAGCTCATAAAAAGAATTTGAATAGTATCTACTAGAGGAAGTTTAAAGCAAAATTCTGTTTCTCTCTGCAACAATGTGTCTGAGAAAAGTTTTCTTCAATACTTTAATCTTCAAAGCCTTGCAATATATACCCATTACAAACTAAAATAAGAATGGAGTTTCAGAATTTGCTTGGAATTTGGGGATTGTTTTCTACAAGACTAAATGTTCAGAAGTTATTTACATTATTTATTTGGTGGAAAATGAAAGCAGAGAACTGAGCACTAGCTCCTAAATTCAAATTTAACCTCTATTAAAACTTCTGCTCTGAGCCTATGATTCTCTTGCATTTCACCAGTCTTAGTTCCTCTATAAATAGGAAGAAATGAGATCCTGCATCTCAAATTATAATCACCTGTATACATGCTATCAAAGTGCCATGACATGCAGTTAATTTTTCATAAAAG
The DNA here is from genome assembly GCA_013399365.1 of Pampusana beccarii. NCBI lineage: Eukaryota > Metazoa > Chordata > Aves > Columbiformes > Columbidae > Pampusana > Pampusana beccarii. Next base: position 240,672 of record VWYH01006967.1, on the reverse strand, counting down.
TCTATGATTTTTTTAAAACAAAATGCTTACTTCCTGCATATCGCATATCAGATGTTGCCAAATAAGTTGTCACCAAATAAAGCAGTAACCCGTATTTCTGCAAGAAAACCTCCTTACTTTATCTGTGCAATAACTAAAAGCAAAGTAGCTATCTTCCGTTCAACAAATCATTTCTATGGGGTTTTTTTTTCCCCAGGCAATTTTTCCTATTTTTTAATTTCCTAAAGTTTATGAACTTATTTCATGTAGCACATTTGTATGATTAAATTATAATTTATTCCAATATTAAAGGCCAAATTTCTGCATAGTTTAGGGCTAATATTCAATTAGAATACCATAATTAATATTTACCTCTGCTACCTTACTGTGAGGTCAGTGTTTTTATTTAGTTCATTTTATGTGAGCTTTTCTAGCTGAGGAAATGTGTGTGCATCATTAATATGAGCAGATAGTATCTCTTGTAGTATAGCAATACAACCCCGAAACTGCTTGTCAAAGAGAGTCAAAAGCTGCTCTTGGATACAAACCAGTATTTAAAAATACAGTATATTAGTAGCTACATCTGACAACAGTTCTCTTGGAATTACCATGACTGTCAGCTGGGTGAGAATAAAATATGAGTGAAGAGAATGGTTCTGCTTCATCCAAACTGCAACCTGATAATGTTCCAGCAGGACCAGAGGTATCATCAAAGTCAAGCTTCACCCTTTTTTGGGAAGAGACCTTCCTTTGGACCTCAGGATTTTACTTCATACATTTTCAGGGTTGCAACTAAAGCTGTGCTTGCTGAACTGCAATGGCAGCTCCAGAAGTCTGCTGGTACTGCCTCTGCTGAGAGATGTCCACACTTAACAAATGTGTTAGACAAATGTGCACAGATGGTCCAGCTTCCTGGAATGGCCTCAGTCCCAACATGAGAGAGGAATAAATTGGACCAGGCACAATACATCAGGTTCCCTGTCTAGCTGAAGCACATGGTGTTGGGTTACAACATGACAAGAAAAAGTGTGAGACCCTCAGAGATGCTGTAGCTGGAGAAAGACATTAATCCCACTGTGTGAGCAAGGTTTTGATTTCACAATGAAGCAATTCTCCACATGCCCCACTGAGAGACTGAAATCCAGATGGTTTTGAGATGTGTTCAGATTATAGATTCTCATCCAGTAACCAGGGATATTTAGTTACCTGTAACTATATTTCCACAAGTGTACATTTTTTCCAAGACAGAATGAAAGAGGGAGCCTACATTTATGTGATTTCATATATTGCTGAAACATTTCCACAGTTTAATGTGGACTGCCTTTCTCTGAGGGCTACATCTTCAGTTGCTATGTGAAGAGATCACTGCAGTAAACATAATTATTATTAAAGCAACATAGAACACTATGCTTTTTTTTTTCTAATTTCCTAATCTCATAACTGATATGAATTTGGTACTGGTTGCTTGTAATAATGCCATAGTATGCACAGTTAGATGCCTGAAGGTGAGATTCAAGACTCTGAAGTACTTTCCTAAAGGAAATGGTGGAAAATGAAGCAACTCGGGGCAAAATAAATTGATTTAAAACCTAGGAGAAAGAAAAGACTCCACAGGGTGTGCTCTGTAAGACTGACTTGAGGGGTGCTTCTCTAATAGGATAAATGTAACAAGTCATGAGGAGTAACCTGCTTCCTACACTGGGCAGTTTGTCGTGGGAAGAGAGTGCCACCACAGCTTACCTTCTGAAGCCTTCCTCTCACCACAAAGGATAAGGGTGTGTGGGGATTTGTTTGTTTGTTTGCTTGTGGTTTTGTTTATTTGTTTGTGGGATTTTGGTCTTGTTTTGTGAGTGGATCTCCTGTCTGGATTTTGCTCTTTCGTAAGAATGATTGAGCTCCACATCGTATTTCATTTTTGCACTGTTTATTCATAAGAGTGGGAATTGTATATGTGGTCCACCATGGCAAATATTTCAGAAAATGGTCTTATAAACAAACCTGTTGTTTCTGCTAGGTTCTGTGTGCAGTAAAACTGCCTGCTGTCTCACACTAGCAGAATGGTTACTGTCCTTAAACTGACTTGTACTGACTTTCATTTCAAGTACTGTGAGACCAAGCATGATGTGCTTAGGACAAATTGTCAGCAGCTCGTCCTGCTATAAGACCATGAGTTCTTCCACAGACCTTTTCAAGGTGACTTTTCTCCTATTAATATGCTTATTTCATCAGACCTATGGACTCTTGCCTATCCTGTTTCTGAAAGTAGTACATAGCTTGCTAAGTCAGGGAATGGAAAGAGGAGCTTTTTCTCCCTAGGGTACTGGCAGCAAATTATGGAACACCAGGCTCTGGCATGGTCAACCAGCCATGGCAAACACTTATTGGCATTTCCCATTCCTTTTGTTTTAAAAGTATGAGTAGTTTTAAAGCAGTCTTTTCGCATGTGTGTATCCATGGCCCTGTGTTCCCTGTGCATGTGCAGAATATTGGGCTGTGCATATAGCTATTGCACAAATGATCAAATTATTAATGTATACCAGATACAAATGTGTATACTTGTAAATGTGCAATGGAAACTTTGAAAAGTGAGCTTCTGTTCACTAGGTGTCTAGACAGTGAAGTAGTGAGCAAAGTAGATTCAGAAACACAGGAACTAGCTTGAATCACACATGCACCTTAATTTGCAGATGGATAACACTAACTTCTTTTTATTTTCCATTTTCAGATTCCTGTTACCTGACAGACTCAAAAAAAAGTCACATCAAAACATGGTATGAAAATGGCTACTATTGCCATATTTCTAATCAGTATAGCACCACAAAATATCAGAAATCTAAAAATAAATCTTATATTAATGACATCACCAGTCCTTATGTCAAAACTAAAGATATTTCGATAAATTTCAAATAAGCATTTGTGGGTTTCGATTTTGTTTGAGCTATTAAGTCTAACAAGGTTCATGGACTGCTTTATAATAATTATTGTATTGTTGTGGCCGTGTACAGTCTTATCAGATATGACGCATAATTGGCCAGTGCAGTTTGCAGCAGCAAAGCTATTCGCTTCTAAGATAAAATTAATATTATTATACTTACCATATGTTTTAGATTTAATCTTCATATTTTATTTTCCTCTCCTTTATTTTATTGGAAAACTAATATAGGAAAAAACAAACAAACAGAAGAATGCCAACACCTAACTGCTTAAGCTAGGTAGAAGTTGTTACAGGCTCATGATAAAAGAAGGTCAACTGATATTATTCTTTTATACATTTAATTTTGTTCTGCGGGTGTTTACTCTTGTAACAGATCCATAATAGTTTTCGAAGTAATGTGTGAATCTTGGAAACTTCTGACTTGACTAGTGTTTTGTCTCCAGTCCAGTTAGATCCCTCTTTCAATTATCTGGTCCCAGTTTAGAAATTACTTCGAAGTTTTTCAGCTCTCACAGTTCACATTTTCAATTGCTACCACACATTTGTACAGCTACCGCTTGGCTCTGAGACTCTTTGGTTTCTTTTGAGCTAGCTGTTTCTCCCCCTCTGCTGTTTCATGCAGTTAAAGCTATGACAGCTCCATGACACAGCAAGGGGCTCTGAGTCTGTGGCAGAGCTTAGAAGTGGGTCTTTGTGTAGAATCTCACACCAGAGTCCTGTGCCCTCATCTGTCTATACTTTCACAGCATTCTGAAAAGTTAGTTTCCTAGGAGCTTTCTACTAAGTTCTAAAGAAACAAGTAAGTATTTGCTGAATAATGTGCTAGTGTTTGGAATCAAGTGAAAGATCTATTATTTATAGGCTTAGGGTATTTTTATAAAAACTTCAGAGATGTGCCCAAGATAATTATTTGAAAATACAGTCAATAAAAACAGACTAGAACCAACAACCATCCCTCAAAATGTGACTAATTAAATAGATGATACTATGCAGATAAGAATCTGCCAAACACACTGAACAGCCCCTTTCATGCTGAGTCTAACACAAAAAGCTTCCTCTCTATATATATACATATGTATACATGTATATATGTATACATACATAAAAAAGAAAATAATGAATACATGAGCCATTAGCATTTAACCTCAAGTCAATAAGAAGATTCTATCTGCTACTCCTCCATTTCATAGCTTTGATTGTTTTTTGCTGTCCTGCGATCCTTTGTCAACTTGACATCTTGTGAAACAATCCTTTACACCAGTCCTAAACTGATGTAAGATGTTACTAGTCCAGAGCAATGACATTTTTCTTTCATGCAAATGAGTACATGAGGACAAGAACAAGGGCAAAGTTGTCCTAAGGACAGGCAGTGTTCAAGAATAAAAGCCACTCAGAAGCATTCCAGCATTATTTCTGCCTGTTTTCTCTTTAAGCAGCCATCATGGAAACAGCTAGGTGGCATTTAGAAAGAGAATTTATAATAAATCTTTTCTTTCCTTTGCAATTACTGAAGACATATTAAATTACATTTCAAAGGAGTTTAACATGCTTAGATTGTTTTACTTTTTTAAATATGCAGGGATGTTTCTGCATGGAATAGAGCATCTCTTTCAAGTGAATGTGGTGTTCAATTTCCTGGCTGTGATGCTGCACAAATATGCTGCCTCTCTTTCTAACTCTCTGTAGACATCTATCTCAGTAATACTAGATGGGAGTTTTATTTATTTCACCATATCAAGAAACTTCTCCTTTTCCTCTATTGGAGTATTCATTTTTAAAGTTATTATTTTCCGTTCGAATGATCTTGAAGCTTGTCCTTTTGGGAAAGGCCAGCATGAAACCGTAGGTCTCATTTAAACTTGTTTTGAGAAAGTAAATAGTACATTGACTTTGCACTGGCCCTTGCCAGATGGGTAAATTTTACCTTCTGCTTCAACTCTGGATTTATAAAATGTGTTTTTCAAATGTTGTAAGGTGCTCAAGTCTAATAATGGACGTCATATATTTTCTCTAAACCCCAGGTAAATCACTGAAGAATTACTAAATTATTCACCAGTGGGTTGTATTTTCTTTACAAGGCAGTGAACAGGCACAATTCAGCAACCAGGTGTGGCTGCAGCCATCCCTACGCACAGGTACACAATCAGTCCCAAGGCATTTGATGGAAAGAACCCTTTTCACATCCCTTCCTTCCTCCTCCTCTCGCTGTGCTCCAGGGCAGGGAGGACAGCTTCACTCCCCCGGGAATCTGAAGCAGATATCTAGGTCAGCTTCTTTTCTCATGCTGGTTTCACCTCGTTCTAGGTAGTCCTTTTTAAATTAGTAAGTGATAGTCGTGAATCCTTCTGATTTTCTTCACTGAATCAGTGGGGCTCCAGAATAACCCTGACTTCCTAAGGTTGCTCTGGATTCAACAAACTGTGTAACTGCTGTGCCAGATTTGACATTAGAGTGAGAATTACCTGCAACATAATTAGTTGCAGCTCACAAGGACCCGGGTACAAGCCAGCTCCCTCTAGCTGTGAAGATGGTGTCATCTTGAATACTGACAAGGAAGAAAGGGAATGAAGATGAAAAGCCTTGCAAAAGAAACATTCATTGTGTTTTAATCCTCTCAGAGCTCAGACTGTAACGCAGTGCATGGGGACTTCTGTTCACAAATCCTGTTAGCAAACAACAGGATTTACGTGTGTAGTTCCCAAGGCACCACTTTCAAAATTGTTCTTCTTATGATTTTGCTCCAGGAAAATCAGTTCACAGTTCATAAAAATTATTCACGGCAAAAATCTTTTGGGAATATGAGTAGTGCTTTGACACTTTATAGTCTTTTTCAAATAGTTGTCTCAGAAGAGAGTTCTCCAACTTCTAAGACTTTCTGTTCCTTGTATCCTTTTTCTGAGTAAGCACTTACCATTTCATTTCTCTATGTTCACATGTTTGTTTCTGAAACTCACTTGTTCCCCTCCATTCCCTGAATAAGAGATTTTTTTTCTGTTTGTACAATTATTTTTTCAAATTCTAAATCCAGTTTTCATTTGTATTTACGAGAACTAGTCAAAAACAAGTTTTACCAAAAAAAAAAACCCAAAAAACTCCAAACCAATGGGGAAAATGGGAATATTTTGGGAAATAATGTTTATCTTTACTGATTAAGGGGAAAAATTAATTTTTTGTCATCATGAAGCTAAATTTCATTTTTAACTGCCAATAAATCAAACTTGATTTGACATTTCTGCTTTCTTCAGTAAGAACCACTCCCTTTAAAATTTAAAATAATTTCAACAATGTAAACAATTCTTGTTTCTTTGAAATTTGTTTATAGAATGCCCTGCAGTAATTCTGTAAGTCAGTGCTTTCCTGTCAACTTAAAATATGCAGATAAATTTGTTTTCCTGACAAAGCCTCTTTTTCATTTTATTTATTCATCTTTTCTACACACATCACTGTTTAATCCATTCCAGTTCAACTTGTCCTGAAGAGAGATAGTACTGATGCTAAAAATCGCATTAGAAAGTGCTGCCTCTGATAGGTCATGAATTTTACTGAGTTGAAAAGGCAGTATATCTGAAGCTATAAATAGCACAGGAATAGAGGAATTATTCACCCGTATCACACCAATATGATCCACTGGAGTCAACATTTGCCAGCAGTTACCTATTGCCAGGGAATACTTCAGCGGTGAAAGATGTGAAGGGTTGTTGTGTTAGCAGGCAGGAGATCTTAGGCTCAGGTCAGCTGCTGATCTACTCTGCTGTCCTTACTTCTGACTTAAAAGTAGCCATGTTAACACACCATTACTGACATCATAGGTGGCAATAAACAGGAATAATTAATCCACGCTATCCAGAGCTTTCTGCCCTTGAGCTATCATCCAGGGAACCATGTAGCTATTCCGGTATTGAGTGTCAAGGGCCAAAACTGCCTATGGCCAGCTTCCTCCTTCTCACAAGGGCATGTTGTAATCCTGGCTACAAATCCAAACAGTGAGCAAGAAAACCAGGTAAGTTTGGTTATGGTGGTGACTTGATGCAGCTTTTGATGAATGGGGAAAAGTAGAGGATTGTACACATTTGGATTTTATAGCTGCATTGGGATGGCTCTAAGCCACGACTGACGAGTTTTGCTATGGGGCACCCACTTTTGTACTTAAACAGTCACAGAGTAAGGGGCACCTTAGACAAATTAATGTTATAAGTATTATAGTGTATTTTAGCTGAAACAAACGCAAGGCATTTTTAGGAAAACAAGCTGGAGCAGTAAATCATAGAGGGTCTCATAAATGTAAATGTAATGCCCAAGGCTTAACATTTACTTATTCTCTCTCGTCTTTCTTTTTTCTTTTTCTTTTTTTTTTCTTTTTTTTTCTCTTTTCTCCTCTCCAAGCAACACTTCATGTGAAGCTTCAGAGCACATAATAAATTTTCTTCCAACTAATAATTAACTTACCTCTTGCTTATTCTTCTTGCAGTTTGTTTTTTTTATGTTGCTAATA
>VWYH01006967.1:0-233250 GCA_013399365.1 Pampusana beccarii | reverse complement strand
TATAAACTAAAAGAAACATAAGAATAATTAAAAGTAAACCTTTTAAAAAAAAAACAAGAAAAAAACAAAAAAAACCACCACCATGAACAACAAAATTTTAAGGTAGATGCAGAATATTTGTTTTGTTGTCACAAATTCGTAAAATACTAAAGAGTTTTTGTTAGCTGGATTTACAAAGGCTTTTGTGGGGTAAGGAAAAGTCTCTGATAGAGTGGCAGCATTTAAAGTAGCAGAATTTAACAATCAGATTATTTGGTTCATATTGCAGCTGATGGTCTTGAATGATAAAAAGAGTTATTTTAAGATGGAGAACACTTCAACTGTCCATTGTTTCCATGGAACAGAAAAAACCCAACTCATTCATGTCCTGCAGTTAGTCACAGGAAGTGTAAATAGTAAGGCTGAAAAGGAAGAACTGTGGAGTTACCATTTCCTTTCCAAGCACTGGAGCAGCATTGATCACCTCTTCACCTTGTTCTCATGGCTTCATACATATCCTTCTCTAGCTTCTTCAGAAAATCCCTTTCCTTAGAAGATCAGAAGTGGGGAAAAAGTCTGATATGCCAAAAAAATGCCTTAGAAAAATTCCTCATACCTATAGCCCTTATTACCCTTCCATTCCCAGGCAATGAATTCCAGTGTTGCATTTCTTTTCCTTTCAGAAATGTGTTATGAATGGAGATAATTTTCTTAAATCTTCCTCTAAATTCTCAGAGGCAAATAGCAATATATTTTCCCATTTGAGTATGTTTTGGGTTGGTAAATAGACCTCTGAGAGGACTCCTGAAAGACACTCCATGCCTTCCATTCCCACCCCTTGCATCCCAAATCTGGCCAAAAAGTGAGTACCTTTATCTATTCTGTAGATGCAGAGCAGATGTATCTATCACTGGATGCACTGAAACTAGGGGCAGATTCTGCAAGTTCTTATTAACAGTGAGAAGACTGGAAACAAAACCCTGGAGGCCAGTGACAAGTGGCATTACTCAGGGGTTGGTATTGGGACTGGTGCTGTTTCACATATTTGTCGGTGACATGGACAGTGAGATCGAGTGCACCCTCAGCAAGTTTGCCAATGATACCAAGCTGAGTGGTGCAGTTGACACGCTGGAGGGAAGAGATGCCATCCAGAGAGACCTTGACAGGCTTGAGAGGTGGGCCCGTATGACTGTCATCAAGTTCAACAGGGCCAAGTGCAAGGGCAAGTGCAAGGTTGGGGCAATTCCAAGCACAAGTGCAGGCTTGGTGGAGAATGCATTGAGAGCAGCCCTGAGGAGAAGGACTTGGGGAAGTTGGTTAGTGAGAAGCTCAACATGACCCAGCAATGTGTGCTTGCAACCTAGAAAACCACCTATATCCTGGGCTGCATCAAAAGAAGTGTGGCCAGCAGGTCAAGGGAGGTGATTCTCTCCCTCTGCTCTGCTCTTGTGAGACCTCACCTGGAGTACTGTGTCCAGTTCAGGGGCCCCAAACATAAGAATGACATGGTCCTGTTGGAAAGAGTCCAGAAGAGGACCATAAAGATGATCAGGGGGCTGGACCACCTCTCCTGTGACGACAAACTAGGAGACTTGGGGTTGTTCAGCCTGGAGAAGAGAAGACTCTGGGGAGATCTTATAGTAGCCTTCTAGGGGGGCTACAAGAAAGCTGTAGAGGGACTTTTTACATGTAGTGGCAGGATAAGGGGTAATGGCTTTAAACTGAAGAAGGGTAGATTTAGATTAGATATAAGGAAAAAATTCTTCACCATGAGGGTGCTGAGGCACTGGAACAGGCTGCCCAGAGAAGCTGTGGATGCCGTGTCCCTGGCAGTGTCCAACTTGTTCTCACATCTTATACTGAGATTTCTGATCATAGATTTATTCCACAACTGTATAGGAGACAGCAATTCAGAGAATGTTTTGCTGGTTTCCAAACATTAACAGTTATAATTATTCTTTCTCTCTCTTTAAGGCTGGTTCTAACAGGCTCACAAACATTTCTCTTCATGTCTTTTTATCTGTCTTTTGTTTTTAAATTACACATTGTTCTATCCTTTCTGGGAATGCAAGAAGTGTCACAGCAGAAACTTAAGTCAAGATGATATATAGAAATATAAAATGTGAGCAATGGACAGAACAATGGCAGAGTGCCCTGTAAATCTGTGTAGAATATCTGTCACAGACCTAGGAAACTGCCGAAGCCATAAGACATATATCTTGGCTTGTAACTTGATTAAAACACTGATGGCAAAATTCTGGTCTCAGAGCTGAACAATAAATTGCTTTGTGTTGGTGTTGTGTGTTCACTGCACATTCAACCCTTCCGCTGGCATCAGTGCAAGACCCTCACTTTGAGAGCTGCACATCAAACGAGAGGGTTGTGATGGCTTTGTGATGAAAATCAAGATCAAGATGATGAAGTAAAAGATTCATCTGTACAATAATGATGGCTTCTGTGGAAGCACACACACAAACTCAAGCCTCCACTCTTCCTGAAATGTAGCACTTTGTCAGAGCTGCCTGTTTTCACTGCTGTTTACTCTGGTTCTGGGATCTTTCTTTACATGCTGAAATTATGTCTAATGAGCACGGTGTACTGCATTCAATTCCTGCTGAAGCATGACTGTCTGGAAGGGCAGAGACATGCTCAGTATCCATGTCGCTATAACAGAGTAACTCCCTTATGGCTTAACCTTGAAAACATTGATTGTTATCTCTGTGCCTTCCTTTCCTTCTCTGCAACATGAGTGTAGTGATACATGCCATTTTTCAAATCAGTGGCTGAAAAGTTTTATAAAAGACCTCCTCTCTTTTCAGGTGAATAATCCCTTGCTGTAAAGGATAGCTATCCTAAGTGCTTTGATATCGCTTGACTCTGCCTTGAAGTTGGCTGTGCCACTCAGTGTGAAGGGTTCAATTTTTTATGAGCTGAAAAAACTGGGAAATAATTGCTGACCTTTGGGATTCATTTCCTTTCTTTTGCAGCCTAATACTTCAATCTTAAGCATGAAGAAGTCTTTTCTCAAACTTATCTATGTGACTGAACAACCTTTGTGTGAGTGAGAGCCAAAGGATCTAGTCTCATGCCCCTTAAAACAGTTGATCTGACTTGGCACTCAACTATTGTACTGTTGTCTTAGCAGAGAGTGTAATTGCAAGCAAAGACTTTCTGGGACCATCTGACTTCCTTGAGTGAGGAAAATAGCCAAATCTGTCTGACTAAATCCATTAGAGAATACAAAACAATATAATCTCTCTGATGTTTAGCTCTTCTCTTTTTCATGTAGGAAAGTAGCAAGAACAACAAATGCATCCAAAAGCCAGGAAACGATTTTTCATGAGGGACTGCAGAGGTTTTTTGCTGCTCATATCTCTTGTTTTTGCATACTAATCTCCATGACACACTGTTGATTCTGCTGCCATTGATATCAGTGACAAAACTCCCACAGATTCTAGCTGAAAGAGCATCAAACCCTATTTTCCAGATGATTTGAAAGAAAAATCAGATTTTCTCATTAGTTTCATGTATAATTTCCTGGCCCTTTTCCTTCAGCCTCTGTTTAGAAGCATGGAGACCTTGTGGGAGCTTACTTTATAACATTCCTGCTACTGTCACAGCAACAAATTACAATGTCAAAATCCCAGGAACTGTCTTGTTACAACTCACAAACAGGTCTCAGGAAAGAAGAATACTACTAACTGTCACTGACGGCATACTACAGGCCACAGGAATTAATGTCTGAACCTCTGCCTTTGCATATGTTTTCTACACCTTCCTTATCTATTTGAGCAACCTTTGGTCTTCAGAAACTGTTAAATCATTGTCCTGTGACTCATCTTTCCCTTGGCAAAATGTGCCAGAATATGGCACAGCTCAAATCTTCCTTCTATTTAAATGTGAAATTGCATCTCCTCTTTTTTTTTTTTGGTCATTCATCATGGTTCCTGCAGGGAATCCAGCTTCAACCTTAAGTACCACAAGGAACAGCTGTAAGTGCTCCATCATAGAGAGAGCCGTGAGTTTATAATTCATGGTTGCAATGCAGGCAGGTGTAGAAATACGAAATATCCTAGTACCCATTGCTTTGCTGACTATTCTTCAAAAATTCTTAAGTATCTAAAGAGAAAGACATAAATTTGTATATCCACTACATGTTTCTTCTGCAGAAACAGTTCCATGGGAATATGAGAACAATACCTTTAATTTTAAAACCAGACTCCTAAGCAGAATTCTTACCAGGTTATAAGCCCTGTTGGCCTAACAAGTGTGAATTATATGTTCAGGTTTTTCTATACAGGAAAATTATTGTAAGGAGATTAGTGCAAGGAGAATAGGTTTTTCTCACTAACATGAACTAGAAAAACTGAAAGTAACATACCTTTATTTTACAGAACAGTAATAAAAGGTGAACAGTGATCATAGTCATTCTCTGAGCAGCACTTGAAGAAGGATGATTGCTAACTCCATGTTTCAGTGTTTTCATGCTAGAATAAAAGTAACTTTTAAAAATCAGATTGATCTAGTCTAGTTAATATAATCTATATTAATTTAACCTAATTTAATTTTAAATTAGATTAAATATATAGACAATCTTTACAAAGGTGTTCATGCAGAAAGTCAATGAGAAGCATCTGCTTCAAAAAAATTTCTGTGTAGGTAAGCCATTTGATACAGACAAGTGACCACAGAGTGACTGAGTAACTGCAGCAAGTTACCTCTGCAGTCGCAGACATGCACACGTTTATACTGAGCCTGCTGCAAGATGGAAAATGCTCATCATAAAGGTGGCATAATGTCATGCATTTTAGCTGTAGTCAGGGTAGTGGGGAGATTGTGAAGTGTGCATACTGTCTGGTAATGTGATTTGACTGAAGATCAGCTCAGCCCTAGTAACAATTTCTAGAGATTGCCTGGTCACCACCTTGGCATCTGCAGTGTTGTTACATTTTCTGTATTCGCTTTCATTTTCCCTTTGAACTGGAAGGAACTGTAGAGGATCGACAGCTGAAATGAAGTAAATGAAAATTAAACTGGGTTCCTCTGGACTTTCCAGGAAATAAGTGTTTCTAGGGATTTTTGTCAGTACCCTTTTCCCCCAATTGTGTAAGACTCAAAGTTTACATAACTGGTGCCTTGGATGAAGTTGTCAGAATATACATCCGCCCAGCTATGTGGGCAGAAATCTCTTACTGCTGTTTTGATTGACATGTGAATACATTAGTTAAAGAATTTATCAGATGTTTTCTGCACCCTCCAGAAAGAAAAAAAAGAAAAAAAAAAAAAACACATTTAAAAAAAAAATTTTTCAACATTAAGGTTTTCACAAGAGATCAAAAGAAATTATCTCAGCCAGGCTGAAGGACTTATCAAAAGAAACAAAAGCACGATAAACTGTTACTTAGCAAGATAATTCCGTTAATAGGGACAAAAACCAGCAGCTAATCTTCTCTTTATTTAGTGTTGGCTTCCACCCTGTTTGGTTACAAAACCATTCTACTTTTTGAAGTATCTTGTCCAAGTTTTCTGAATCATGTGCCAAGGAGATTTGAGTGCTGACAACACTGAGGGATATTGTCAAAGGCTAGATTTTAGCCTAATGAGGCCGGTTTCCTCAGGGTCCCAGTACACTCACTGCTTAGAAATCAGCTAAAATGGCAGATGATTTGGAGCACTTAAATTACTTTTTGTCTGATGTCCACCCTCTTGAAGCAACTCCACTTATTTTGTTCGTCCCATACTGCCTCATCATGGCTTCCGTATTCCACACCTGGTAACAACCTGCAGTGTTTTTCAAGCCATAATGATGTGCCTGGTACACAAGGCAATCACAGCCCTGGGCATTCAGGGTTCAATGGATTAAGAGAAATGGAGAAGCTGTATACACATGAAGAGAAACCCATACAATCACTTTTGTACTGGATGGGGTAGAAGTTGGGAGGGAAGGAAAAGGTGAGATTCTCTGTTTGCACATCTTATTAGGCACCAGAACTGCAGAAGGACTTAAGGTCTATTTACACTCTGCAGCACAGTTGTGTTTGTTAAAAGACAAGTTAGTCATGGAGCTAAAAGCAAAGGACTCAAAGCAGCGTAGTGCTGTGTCCAGGATAAATTAAATTGCTAGGAAGATAACAAACCTTGGTGGAACTTGGCACCAATGCGCTATGCTTCCTCCCAGGCCAGAGATGGTATGCCTGCACAGCACTTCACTGAACTGATCCTTAAATGTGGAGCTTGCTCAATGAACTGGAATAATTAGGAGAGCAGATAACAAGAAAATTAAAGTCTTTTGGTCTACAAACCTGCTAATGCTGCAGTCCACCTTAAACCTTTTCATATGTGCCCAACACTAGCCAGCTACCCAGCAGATCCCATCCCTTAGGGTCCCTGTCTGATGTCCCCATACCAGTCTTTTTTCTGTTGTGGTTCCCAAATTCATATTTCTTTTCTGCAATCTGGTTAAATCCTTTGAGATCAGCATAGGGAAAGGCAACTGGTATAATTTAGGTGAGGTGATCTGGAAAGTGTAAAATGGAGGAGGTTAAATGGAATGAAGTGCAGGTAGGGAACAGGTGCTTTGAAACAGCCTGGTGCTTATGTTGCAAATAAATTGTGTAAATAGTGGGATCAGCAAATAAATACAAGCCTTAGAATAGTAGGATGATGTTAGAAGACTACAGAACACTGAATTATTCTGCTCAGATTTATCTTGGTTTAAAGTTCACTGGTATAATTATAGGCAATGAGAAGATAAGGCTTTTGTATCAGGATATTAGGAAACATTGTTTGAAAAAAAATAGTTAATCCTGCCGTGAAGATTTATCTTAGAATTTGGGACAAACTCTGTGTGGATGCGGAGTTAGAATTTGCATTAGGATTTATCTCTCCCTGCAGAAAGTGTCACCCTTGCAATTATTCATTCCTCTGAAGCCCAAATAAATTAAACAGTTTATATGAATTGTCTCCTATGCAATACAAAAAGTGCTTGTAATTTGAAGGAAATTAGTTTGCAAACATAGGAGAACTGAAAGCTAACTGGATTATCTAAAAATATGTTTTTTAATTAAAAGTAAATTGCTACCTGAAAAGACGAGTTCCTGCACCTGCCACCAACATAAGAAACACAAAGGGTAACTCTATTGGTGAGCTAAAGTTTTGGCAGTGCTGCAAAAGACATTCAGATGTAACTTAGTACCGTGATTAACTTTTCTTTACTGTTTTCTCTCTGACAAGCAAATGATCTCTGGAGTCTATTATATGATTATCTGGCTATATTTGAAGAAAGGTGTTCTAGTTTTGGAGGACTCTCATGTCCACGAATCTATGGAATGTGTGATGTATGACGATATTATCCATCTGTGACAACACGGTGGAAATGTGGAAGTTGGGGTTCAATGAATGTACATCTATGTAAAATCAGTTGACAGGGAAAACCCAGCACTTGGCAAAAAAAAAAGAAATTGTTGAGGCGCGCCGGTCACCAACAATGTGACTGTGGCATAAGTCAGTTTTGTGCGTCTGCCAACTGCGCATCCCAGCTGTGCATGGTTGAGCTCTAGCTTCGGAGTTGCACTGTGGTTTCCATAACACGTTCCACTTTCCTTATAATCATGACTTCGCTTAAACTGGAACACTAACTGTGAACTGTAAAGCAGTTGTGACACTCTGTCCGTAGGAAAGGCTGAGCCATTCTAGGGGAAAAAAGTGATTCCCAGATACCTAAAATGCCTTGAGAACTCAGGAGATCAAGTCCTCAACTGATGTAAAGAAGGATCGTTGCATTACTGTGTCTGGAGCTCTTGTTCCCCAAGGCTCTTGTTCACCAAGTGAGCTTTGGTTTTTATGATAGCAATGGGAAGCTTTTAATTCCTCTTGTTTTTTGAAAATAGGCTCCTGTTCTGTGTGAACTCTGAATTGTACTTCTAACATGCATCATTACTCACCTCTAAAATCACCTCTGGTGAGTATAATTGGAGTCCCTTTGGCTGAAGCATTTGACTTAGCTATATTTTCTCCTGCTGTTCAGCTCAGTGATGTATTTCACAGTGAAAGTCTTGCAGTCACTTATTCCCTTCTCAAGTGACCATCCTTATTAGGAAAGGAATATGTACAGCACGTAGGAAGATGAGAATGCTCAGAACTGGAGTCTTCTTTGGATACTGTACACATCAAGTAAACATTGGAAGTACATACATATTTTATATGATAGGTTTTTGCATGAGCAGAATGAATCAGATTTTTCAGAAGAAAAGAACATCTGGTGCTGGATTAAAATGTTGTGGTTTTAAACTCTGTTAAACTGTGATGTCTGAACACAATAAATTGTAATTATCGGAAATTACCTGGAATGCGTTAAACTGTAAATTGGGATCCAAATTCATCATCCCAGGTATTTCTTCATTCAAACGCCTATCCTTTGACAACATTATTGAAAAATACATAATGTGCAGGCAAAGTATTTAGCTCATCTTGTTTACAGCAGCATTAGTTATCATCTGTAAGTTTTCAAGAATGATCAGGCAACATACTTTTAATCACCTCTGTTGTCTGCTTTATTCCTTCAACATAGGAAATTTTAACTACACTGCTGCTCATTTCTGTTTATGATTATTCCCATTTCAATCTGGCTCATATGGTGTTTCACTTCTCTGATTAGCTTTGTTTACACCCCTATGTTTCCTGGACTTTTTGGATTAGAAAACAGCGCTTCCAATAGGATTTGACTAAAACTTCTGGCTTCAGCAGAGGAGCAATTCCTTTCTCAGGCGTACCTTAGGAAGCATGTGTGGTGTGGGTTTCTGCTGTCTGCAGCTTACACTTTTATCTTTTTCAGTGTAACGGCAGTAGACTATTTCTTGTTGCCAATGGTATTTTAGTCAAATTTTAGGTTCTCTTTACTGTTACAGAAGCCTTTGAGAAGGATCTTCACACAGGTATACCACTGAGATGCAGGCATATCAACCTTAAAGCTTTGGCTGCTTCTGGATTCTGATGTAAATCTGATGCCTCACCCCTCTGCATCAAAAATCCATTATTTGCTAGTTATTAAAAAATGCTTTTTTTTCAGATGCACTTACGGGGTTTAGGGCATGTGTTCCATTGACCTTTAATGTGCCACAAGCAAGGCTAGTTCTCACTGTTTCAGCATTCTAGGCAAAGTAATTTCTGGATCCCCACAGTAAATTGGTAGCTACAATGATCAGTTAGTATTTAGTGCCTAATTCACTTTAGAAATGATGTCTTTCTGGTTCTACCAGCTGGGTACAGCTTATTCAGAAGTTAAGTCATCCTCAGTCTCTTATTCCTAAAACTCACAGCTTTAAAAAAAAAAATCTTCCACTTTAGAGGCTCACTAATATTTATTAAGCATTTTTGAGCACTGGGCACTGCTTAGCATGGCACTAGAAGGAAAAGATTAAAATATCCAGACTTTTTCCAGATGATACCTTGTAACAATAAGAAATATATGCTTAAACCAGGAAATCCTGGTTGAAATTCTGTGGTCTGTATAGTGTGGGAAGTCACAGTAGTTATTTGTTATGATCTTTTAACATTATGACTGTATGAACAAATGCAATATTCATTGACCCGAATTCCAGCAGTAACAATGATCTCATTATTCCTAGAGAAGGAGAGCCTGTGTTATTTTGTTGTAGTTGTTAATCTTACATGAAGCTTATGTAAAAGGAATAAAATATGTTACCATGAAAGTTCTATTTTTGATCCAGTTTTCAGGCAACTTTTTGTGCTGTGTAAACATAAGCTAATCTTCACAATGCAAGAGAGGACAAAAAATGCATAGGAACAGTGTCAACTCTGCTATGTGATTTTTAATACTACTATGATATAAAGCATCTCTTCACTTTGTTTTTACATCTTGCAGTAGTGACATCATGCACCATAAACCAGACTTGCTGGCTCATGAATTAACAGGGCTTGAAGCACATACTGACAGGACAATTAAATGGTCTAGAGAAAACTGCTTTCAGCCCTAAACTAGCACAGGAGAAGAACACAAAGAATTTATTATTCATGTGAAGAACATCTAGTTGACTCAAAGCACCTTCCATCAATACCTAATAATATCTCTGCACCCAGTGGTGGAGACTATCTCCTTTTGTTTTTAGAGCTATGAATCTTGTTTAACATACCCTGGTTATGGGAAGTTAGTCACATCACAAGTTCAGAAGCAGGACTTAGAAACTGCAATATCTGAAGTGAGCTTCACTTATCCCAGATTTCAGCTGAGCTATGTATGACATATTTGTACTTTCTGGATTTTCTGTGATGGCTAGTAAGTAGAGTCCTCTTCAACCAAGCATATTTTTCCAGGAATTTTTCTTTTGCCATTATTGCTTGCCTTTTGAAGGGCATTATACTGACAAAAGCAATCAAAGCAACAGAAAGAGCTAGGAAGGTAACTGAAATCATGTTTGACTTACCGGCTTTGAATAGAGATTGCGATGAAACTAGGTTCTGAATAACCATAGTACTAGCAAACTTGGGAGGCTTTAAAATGGGATATTAAGATTTTCATTTAACAAACAGACTGCTAACTCCCCCCATTACTGTGTCACCTGAAAAATGAATGAAGCCCTAACCATGTATAGCAAAACCATGTTCAAAAATGTCAAAAAAGAGAACAGGAGTAAAGAGTAAATATTAAAAGGCAGCAGCATTAAAGGAAAAAAAGAGCAAAATGAGAGCCCCACTATTGCCTTATTGCTGATAGCTGCACTGACTAATAATTCAAACAATTGCTTGTGTGTTTTTGCCTTTATTGAAATCTCTCTTATTTATTAATTATGTCTACAGAAAACAAGGAATTATAACAGTGGATCTCTTAGTGACTGGATGAAAAATGAAAGAAACACTGTGGCTATTTATCTACAGACAAACTTTAAGCCAGATGCAAGTGATCACTAAGTGAATACATTTTAAAATGCCCAAGCTCCCTGTTTTTCAAAATCCCTCTGTAGCTACTCCTACTGTCCCTACTGCCCTTGCTCTGGGCCACAGTCTGGCACCTCTCTCCAGCTCAGGGCACACCCTCTTCCTTCTCCCCAGGGGCTCCCCAGCAAGAACACGGGCACATTTGACACCCAGTGCCACAGAGATGAGGGGAAGCATCTGCTTGGGACAGTATTACTCTTTTGCCCACCCTCCCTATCCCACCTGAGTTCTGCCTGCTGAGCTGCTGAGAATGGTCAGCCACCAGCAGGGTGACCCTGGAAAAACTCCTGTCTGGTTGCAATCAGAAAGATGGACATTTGAGTCCAATATATTCTGTATTTTGTGAGAAGGAAAGGAAGATCTATGTTGCTAGAAAACTTAAGCTGTGCCTGGAAAGGCATTGAAAAAAAATTATAGATCTGCAGTGTCACTTCATAAGTCAGACAAGGATGTGGGATAATAAATACCCACATTCATCCTCCTTCACTGAAGGTCTTTTTCATTTTGATTAGTGATTTTTTAAAAGCTCATTTCTTAGATTTCTATTTTACCTTTAGGAAGGTATTCCATTATACAGTTCCTATAAGTACATGAAAACGGAAATCGCAATAAACTAATATATTTACTGAGACTAGAAATTTCTTCTCAAATTAAACGATGCTGGTGCTATAAACAGCTGAAAAGATTTTACTCAGATATTCGCTGCCTCAGGATCTGTATTAATGACAGGCCTGTTAGAGTGTGAAATGTCTCCTGGCTTTTCTCCAGAGTGTTTAAACTAATCAACTACTAAGAATAAGGCAATTATTTCCCTTTCCCTCTCACTTTGAGACTTTCAGATTCGGAATGACTTTACTGATATCTGGCCTGCATTACACCAGTGCAAGTGAGAGAAGCATCAAGCCAGTCCACATGCAGCAGCAGGTCTGAAGGCTGAGCTGAAAGCAGTTTTATTGACTAAACCTAATTTTTGAATGAAGGATAAGCCAACCTAGAACACAATGAGAAAAAACTAATTCTAAGCGGAAGTATTTTCCCTTCATTTTTGGCATCCATCTAAAATTAATTCCTCCAAACTGACATTTGGCAATCCTGCATCAATTAAAATAAACAAAAGGCAAACCAAAAGAAAAACACTGAATCATTAAGGATGAACAAGGAAAGGATAAACTGAAGGTATCACTGAACACTTGTACAGACTTGCAATAATGGGAAAACATTGGAAATTAAGGCTACCAGTTTATCAAACCTTTTAAGGTTTCTGCTTCCCCTTCACTTGGCATTTTCAATGACATTTCCCTGGCTAAAGGGTGAACTATGTTGTAAATGCTCTGGAATCATAGGTCATTTCAGTAACTCCAGTTTGGGTGATGTTTGTGATTGTTTTTAGAAGAGTTTGTGGAATTAAATCACTTAAAATTGGCTATATGAAGCATAGTTTTGATAATCATGTTCCCTCTAGTCATGCTTGAATTTATCTTCCCAATTATTTTTATCAACAAACATTTCCAGATTGCTTCTGACTTGTCTATTAAAATATACTTGGTGCTAATCAAAACTGTGCATAACCTACTAATCCTTCTGTCAGCTGCTACTAGCTCTATGGAGGCAGCAAGATTCAGGGAAAAGTAAAATTTCAATTATGTAGTTATCTAAACTGGTATTTTTTTATGGGCTTATTATGTACATTCTAAAATGGCACAGAAAAGGATAAAATTAGGAGACTTGGACGGAGGTTACCAGCTGATCCAAAACTGTACTCAGGTGTGTAATTTCTTGTACATGAGAAAGAGTATGCAAAGGCCCTTGCAAGACAAGTTGTAATGTGCTTTTTTAAGTAGGAATCAGGCAAATAATTTCAATTCATATACAGTGAACAATTGCATGGAAAACAGAAAGCAGCAAATGCAGAACTGTTTTGCAGTGTGATGAACCAAAAAACCACTTTTTTGTTTCACTTCAAGTATTTTCTGCCATTTTGAACTTGCTATTTTGTCTTACCGAATTATTTTGTTGGTAATTACTTCCATGCTAGTAGCACCCACATGCTTAGTCTCCTGTGGTGATTTGTACATGTGATCATGCGCACTCTCCAACAAGTAATCTTGCCTGAAATGTCCCAGTGACAGTTAACAGGGCAAGAAACACTATTATTATTTTTGCTCCTCAGCCCAGTAATTGCAACCTGGAGAGATCAAGACTGGTAGAAGTTGTACAATTCGTTTTGCACAGGTAAATTGTTAGAGGCAAATGGAAGTCTCCTGTTTTTAGAGAGACCTGCATGAACACATCACAGACCTGCATGGAACAGGCTGCAAGGCCAGATCCTACTTTATCATTTGATGGCACTCAGAGACCTAGCTGTGTGCACACAGGATAGGTCCAGCAATACTACCCAATTAAAGGTGCTGAGAAAGAAACAACAGAGATTTTAAATGTTTTGTCTTGTTTTGTTTTCATTTAGCAATGCATGGCTCACTACTTAGAATACTAAAAATCTGCAATAACTACATAGTGCTTGTTAAATGCATGACAAATTGGGAAAGTGATAGCTTTCAAAAAATAGTCATCAATCAGAAGGGAAACAGCAGGGTGAGGGAGTGTGATTGAGTTTCTCGATAAATCCTCATGCCCAGGCACAGCTTGTGTTGGAATCAAAGATCAAATACCTTATTCTTATAATAATCACCAGCTGCAGTTGAATTGCAAAACAGAGGAATTTTTTCCTTACATCCATATTTCCAAAGGCTCCTATGCTGTTTCGTAAGTGCTGCTAACCATTGGCACACACGGACTCTAGTTTCCTGCTGTTCACAGAGTGAATGGGAAACATTTAGAGGTAAGAACCTGCTTCAAACCAATTTACTGCCTTAATAATGAGTGAGAAGGTGGGATTCTAGCTGCTGTTAAAGATCACAACTCTCAAATACTAGCCATAGCCACATGAAGTTAATCTCTCTATTCTTGCCCTGTAGGCAGTGAGGAGGGAGACCTTTAGAATATCAGGTACCTGCCTGGGAGTTTCCTTGTCTTCCCCACACATGCAGGCAGACGGCTCCATAGCTCTTGTGGATGCACCCCTACATGTTGTTAAGGAAACAGAATTAGCAGTAGCAGATTTCTACTTAGATCTGTTCACTTGCATTTATTTTGTTCAACACACTGATAAAGCTATAACTCTCACTTACATGCAATGGGCAAATAAGTATGAAGTTCAGTGCAGTGTGTACAGCTGTTTCTAGCAAACAGATCCATCAGATTTTTTTCCACGGAGCTGAAAATTCAAGTCATTTTCCTGAACCGAAAATTGGGGAAGACAATGAAAAAAAAAAACACAAAACCAAAAACCAGAAGGGAGTTACAATCTCAGTGTGGGTGGTGATGAATACAGGTAGAAAATACACATATCCGGTTTCCAGGAGTGCCAGTTCCATGTATACATCTGATCATGGTAAGACATTTATACTAAGATTGTTCTGTTAGGTGCATATTGAACATATACTAACAGTGATAGGAGAACTGCATAGTCTATATAGCTCTGTGGCTCGCCAAAAATATACTTATACAAAAATATATGAAACAATGTATCCAAAATATGGGCGTATGCCTCAGCAGGACTCCTCTATCAGGCTTAAATTAAGCCAAATCATAACACTTGCAGGATTGTGAACAAGTATTGAAGGAAGCAGAGAACCAGTGCAAAGGTATTATGAAAGATATAGGTACAGACTTATTAAAGATTAACTTTACTTTTGCCATCCTTCATATCCTAATATATATATATGCATGCAAACACAAAGGTGCCAGTGACATTTGCCATTCTACAAAGCTATTCTACAAATGGCTTTGTAGAATGACAACACAGACTTTGAATGAAATGAGTGTCTTAGAATGAACTTAAGAAAGCTGAGGTGTCTCCAAGTGATTGCGAAGGTAAAGATGGCATCTGCTGAGACATGGAGTCTAACTGGATATAAAAGACAGAATTGAGCAAGAGAAGTCTTAGTTTTACTATTGGAAATCTCATTAAACTACAATACATTGCAAGAAAAATAATAAGAAGAAGAATGGAAAATATATTTGCTTAAAAGCATGGGAAAGGGACTTACAAACAAAAAAAATGAGAAGGAATCAGAGAAATGGAAGGAGAACACGGTGCCTTTAAAGCCTGACGAAAGATGTTTTAGAGGCACTGGAGCTAAAGGATGAGAATGGAGATTCAACCTCAGAGCCTGGAGAAAAAAGGACAATGTGGGGTTACTTTTGTTACAGGCAGGCAGCAACGCTCAGTAGGTGAGTTTGGGTTCTCCTAGGGTCGTGTGCAACAGCAATTGGAAGGTCTGGCCATGGGCAGCTGCAGTATCTATGTTCACAGGAAAAGGCAAAGAGCATTGCAGATTTGTGTGTGTTTTCCATGCGTCATACTGGGGAAATCAGCATGCTCCATTCAAGGCGCTGATCTCAGTGGTGCTCTGGTCAGGCTCAAGAAACGCATTTGTGAGGAAAAGACATTTGTCACCTTCTCAGGTTTTTCTGCATTCACTCCTGCCTCACTCTGGAAGACCCCTTCATCCACTGAATGTTCTGCCATCAAATAAGTTTTCAGTACCAACCTCCTGTCACACTCAGTGGGGGCCCTTTTGGCCAATAATAGCTGGATTAAGCCCAGTTTTTTGTCTGCTTCATTACCCAGGGTTCCTGTTGCTTGCCATCTTTCCCTGACCCTGGCAGAAGCCTTTTCTTGCTGTCTCAAGGGTTTCCACTTCACTGAACCATTTCTCTGTTGCTTCATCCTGTCTGCTGCTTTGACCATAGCTAATCTGCCTTTTAACCTTCCTATTGTTTTTGGTCTGCCTGTTCCCGATTTTTCTTAGTACTCAAGTCCTCAAGTCTTTCACTCATATTCACATTTCTGCCTTTAAGCCTCGGTGTTCTGTATCTCATCTTCTCCTGCCACTGTTCCTGCCACTGTTCCTGCCACCCTTGCCAGATGTGTTTGGAAATGAGAAGGCCCTAACAGGGTGGTTTGATTTGTTTTGTAGAAATGGCTTGATCACATAAGTTGCAAAACATGTGAGGAACAGTATTTTCACCAATGGTATTATAGTAGGAAATCGCAAAGGTTGCAAAAGGTCCCAAAAATCTTTAAGAACTCTTGAGAATTTATAAAGGATCCAGTACGTCAGCTTCATTGATATATGCCCTGTGCAAGGTCCTCTTTCTGTTGCTTATATTGTGCTACAGAATTACTGGCTGGAAGAAGTGTAGTTTTCTTGATAAGGGGGAAAAGGTGGAAAAGCAGCTAGGCTGCTGGCTTGGGATTTGTATATCTCAGTTCAAATATTTTTGAGCCACAATGTCCTCATGTTATTCTGTGTGAATAATGGTATTTCTCTGTCCTTCCATCCAGTATGAAAGGCATGAGGTGGTTTTCTTTCCTCACCAATGTATTTTCTTCAGCACATTGAAGGTTTTGAAGGACTATGTCACTACATCAGTGTGGCACTCTAAGTGCCTAAGAAAAAAAGGCAATTTATTACTCTTAAACAAAATGCCTAACAGCTTCCTGGTGACATTAAGCAGGCATGTTTTCAATAGCTTTGTTTAGCATATATTCTATTTTCTTTCACACCACAGTTGCATTTATATATTCCCCATGCATAATTACAGAAATGTGTTACAATACCTGATGGGATGGCAAAGGCCCAGGTGCCTGCAGCCCAAGAAAAGTCATTAGAGTGATTTAGATTTATTTCGGCTTTAAATAAGGCTGTCGATTCTATAGCTAAGAACATCTTGTAAACATCATTCGTATTCTGACTGAGTATATATATCACACTTTTGAGTCTCCTGATTTTCTTTCCTCTCAAAAAAATGTGAAGGGTGTGAAATCCAGAAAAATACCTTGGGCACCACTCCAAGCCCTTGTATACTTTATATGAATATTCATTTTTACCGCTGCTATTGGGACTTGATATAGGTAAAGGGCCTTTAAGCCACCGACAGAGGTCACATTTTGGTGACAACTTCTTGTAAATGTTCCTAAGAGGCTACTGGCCTTAGTCCAATACCTGATTAGGAGACTTCTCATTTGGCTTCACAATATCATGAGAGATAAATTACTCTCATAGAGAGGAGCAGACCAAATTGAGAACAATCTGGGTTCTTTTGCCTCACTTCTGAAGGCCCCAAAACCAACAGAAATACTGTTGAAAGCCTTGCTCTAACCTGCAGTACCATGTATATTTTCCCCCTTCAGTATCTTCCCAAATTAAATTAATGAAAACTTTGATCATGATTTAATTCACTGTGGGAGATTGCCATAAATTGTTACAGATTTGATTGCTCATGGTGCCAGGCACTCATTTGATGTACAAAAGTTGTTATATATTACAAATGGTCAGAACCACTAAAAACTGTTTTGCATATTATATCTGACAACAAAAAGACAGTCTACAACTTCAGACAAAAAACCCTCACATATCCACTTTTCTCAATGTAGGGATGTTTTAAGTGCAGTTTGATTCCTTTTAAAAAATAAGGAAAATGAAAGAGGATGAAGTCTATACTTTCCCAGAACTTTACGGTAGTTTGTGTTTATGCTATTTTTCCCTGATGTTCATATGGAAGACTGGCAATAAACTACAATTTCTTCATAAAACTGTTCCCCTCTTGTCACACAGGTATTGCTTGTGTTTCAGGAGGACTAATGAAATAAAAAAGAATGGGCTGTTCTTGATAAAAATCAATCAGTATAGCATGTTACAAGGACTTTGCAGTGCATTGAACACAGAAAATATGTCATACTTTGAATCTGCCAGCCTTGAGAATGTCTCTCTAATTCCTAGCCACAGACATTTTATCACAATGGATAAAACCAGACATTTAAGTAGCCTGAAAATTTAGCTTTGTGGAGAGCAACTCTAGGGCATTTATAATCACAAAAAAAATAAAGACAGCAATGACTTTCCCGAAGACTTTGGAGATTATGGAGACTTGCAATACTTTGTCAATTTTAATCATAATTTTTCATATTGGAAATCATTTGTCAGCTTTTTGGGAAGTCCTCAGCCTGCCACCTGTCCCACAGCAGGAGAAGGAGCTGCGATGACTATGGTGTGGGGGATGTGCTGTTGGTCAGGGCTGTCCGTGGGAAATGGGGTTGTTCTGAAGCATTCAAAGCATCCAAAGATGGAGCTTTCTGATTGGAGGGGTTGTCCCTCGGGGTGCAATTTAAATTTAAATCCGTCAAAAGGTCTTAATAAGAAGGTTTAATTGCATCATTTGGAAAGACTTTTACAAAGAAAGATGAGTCTTTGTAACAACTTAGCTCAAAAGATGTCCAGTTCATACAGTGCTTTGGGTATTCAACAGTTGCATAATACAGCACTGAGAATGAGGAAGGGACATCTTTTTGTCTTTCTCCCTTTCCTTTTATTTGATAATTAGATCTAGGGACAGGAAGTTTATGCTCCAGGCTTTATGCCCTTCAAGTTCTGATCAGCTCCTGTCAGAAGCTGCTACATCTGGACACCCCCTGCTGATCTCCTGACTGCACTTTGTTGCTTTTGATGGGACTTGGGCACCCAGCCGTGGCAGCAGCTAGAAAATGGGCAGGACAAATAAAAGGGACAGGTCTGGCAAAACTTTGGAGGAAAACCGCAAATCTCCCTGGCTTCCACTGCTCAAACGACCTGTGTAGCTATTCCAGCTCTCCCAGACACCCCAGCACCACACAGAAGAGCAGGTCACAGTTACAACACTCTCCTTTACTCCCTGCTGGCTGTCAGCTATGCACACAAACCATAAGACTCCTGCATACCCTGCTGCTATTACAAACCCATCAAGTTCAGACATCTCCCCTATGCACAGCTTTCCTACTCCCCAGCCCACACACTGGCCTCAGCAGCCCCAGCCACCTTCTGTGATGCACTCAGAACTGGCAAAGTGTGCGCTTCTCTGTGTCTTTCCCTAACATTGTTTGTGGAAGGGCAGATTAACCATAAACTGAAATTAATTGGCATGTAAAATTATTTGAAAAATGCAAATTAGTCCATTAAATCATTTAAAATGTCATGCATAGTGCAGCACAAAATTTGGCAGGGGGAAGGGGTGATTATCACAGGTAGGCAGGCCAGCAGATGGCTGAGTGCTAGGAAACACTGGCTGTGAGAAAAGGATGTTGTTCATAGCTCCTGGTCTGCCTCTTTCCATGTTAATAAACAACCACTAGTACAGTAATGGAAGTTCTTGTCAGCTCATTTTGCTATACTGTGAAGCCCATTAACATAACACTGATACTTGCATAACCACAATGCTACCACATGCTTATCTCTGCAGGGTCAAATTAAACTTTAATGTTTCCAAAGCTGGTAAATGGAAGATGGTAAACTGAGCAATGTTTTTAGTGGGAGAATAATGATGTCCATTAGTTCCCACATTTAAGCTCCTATGGAGTGTTTTCATAAATGTTAGGATTAGCTAGATATCATGGTGAAAACTATTTATGTACGGATATGATTGCTCCTATACATTGCATAGTAGTTCAGGTGGATTGTGAGATGTTGTATTTCACCGGTGTTTTTGTTCATACTGTCCTTGGTGTTCCAAAGAATCAGGAAACAACCTTTTAATTGCAATGGATGTTATGGTTCCTAAGGGGATGGGTGTTGCCTGTGTGGGAGTGTGCACAGTGTTTGGTTAGAGGGCTATGCAGTTCCTACAATGCAGGAAAGGGAACCATAAGCTGTAACCAGATGGGATCAACCCCACAGAAGAAATTGGGGCATCAAGCAGGTGGCAGATGGAAACTGCCAGTGTAAGAAAGTCCAGATGGTCAGAGCTGCAAATATGCTGTGCTGGGAAGGCTAGACCTTAATTCCAGGACCCTTGGTATCTGTATTTCTTCTTACAGTTCTCCTGAATTCAGCCAGTGTTCAGGCTGCCCACAAAACACTCTGGTCGTTTTCCATCCCTCCCACAGTCTGCACTGGGAGGATGGGTAGATCTTCAAAGGAGAATCATGGATCCTTGTGACTGACTGCTTGAGGGAGTGACCTTAAAAATAAGGGTGAGAAAGCCTTCTCAGAAGGAGAACTAGGAAGGAAGGTTACTGCAGTGCTGGCCTTCATAATATCTTTCCTGCTAGGAGTGCAGAGAGGCAGCAGTCTCAGGTTTGAAGGTATCCTGTGGGTCAGATCACACTCAGAGCAGATGCCTCTTACACAAACCTGCTGGACACATGCCTGATGCTGACAGATACTAGCAGCTGCCCCGAAAGAAAACACAGTGTTGCTTGGAGGCAGGAGAATAAGGTAGAGTGCAAAATGAGGCTTTTGTCTGAAAGGGGCAGTGCCTGCTTTTCCTCTGATCACAGAGCGCACATCCCACAAGCCAGACACCAGTGTGACAGAACAATATTTGGGGTAACCTTCCCTGCCTGGAGTAAGTGCTATAGGTAAAGTATCTTCAGGCTTTCATATCCATGGGTACCTGTGGAGATACTCAGAACCCGACTGGACACGGTCCTGGGCAACCTGCTCTCGGTGAACCTGCTTGAGCGGGGGGCATTGGATTAGGTGATATCTAGAGGGCTCTTCCAACCTCAACCTTTCTAATTCTTAATTTAGAAGCAGACATAAGGTATAGTGACAAAACACCTTCTGCAACTTTTAAAAGGTTTAGAAAATGCTTTGAAAAATAGAGTAGACCGGATACCAGGTGGTCAGTATGATATTCCCACAGACTAGATTTATGGCACCATACATTTGAAAACAGACTTCTCTATGTCTCCTAACTGAAAGTACCATTCCTGCCATCAAGTGCTCTACAATAAGACAAATTACTTTCTTTGGCACTGGGCACATAATCTTCAAGTTCATTTCTAAAACTGGAATCTTGGATCGAAGCAAATATACACCTCATGATTTAATCTCTTTATCTGAACAGGAGTATATTGTCTAACACGCTACTACATAAGAACTTTGAGAAGTCAGGATCATACTAATCAGTATCTCTTTAAACAAAAAAGTATTGTCAAAAGAGCAGCAGATTTGGAGCTAACAGAAGATATGTCAAGATAAAATGAATGTTTAATATTATTTACACTTAGTATTTAACCTTTCACTGTGGAACATGCAATTAATATTTCTCTTTCTGCCCCTAACTTGCTGTGTGATATTCATCATGTAACAACCTCCCTGAGGTGAAAGCGATCTAAGAGATCTTGCACATATTTGAAGTCAGTTTATGCATTGTTGTGCTATTATTTTTTTACTGATGACTAATTTAGAAGTTTGTTCAACTTTATAGGCCTTCTGTAGGTGTGCTTAGTTTTATTTTTCAGTGCAAAAAGGCAATGCAGGAGTCCTATTGTTTTTTGTTCGTTGTTGTTGTTGTCTGTTCATAACAAATATGTAAGTGGCATTACATGAGAAAAAGGTCAGTCTGACCACTGACAGTGAGTTTTTTGCATTAAGTTAATCTTAAAAATCTTTGCACAATTTATCTGCATGTTATGAACTATTTAATATTCCCTAGCTCTTTTTTAAAGTCTTTCTACAGACCCATCAGAGGACTGTTTTATGGATAATCAGAATTTTTTCTCCCTGTGACTATTTCCATTGAAACCTCAAAAAATATGGTTAAGCAGTAAATATAAATGGAAAAGACAAGGATCTGAGGTAGCTCTCAAATCTCATGGCATAACAGGTTTCTTTCTTACATGCGACAAGACATCCTTAACCCTGTGACTCAATTGTTTTCAAAGTGCTTTTAAATTGTTGTTTGAAAGGCAGCAAAGAGGAACCAATGGTTTAATATGACTTTATACTGCAAAATTAACAGCAATTTAAACTACAACCCACAAGTGAATGTTTAAAAAGAGTATTTTACTGAGCAAGGTCTTGCCAATAGGGAGGCATCCCCCAGCTCTGCAAATCATTGGGGGTTTTTCTCATTTTAAACACCATTTGTCCCCATTGCTCAGAATGACATACATGATCATTGCTGTCAGGCAGTAATGAAGTTTCTGTTCAACACACTCCTTGACATGAGAAAGTCAATGCAACAGCATTTGTAAAAGTAAAATGAGATTCTACTAAATCCTTTGAGGCAACATTTGACCTCTTCCCTACTCAAAGAAAGTGAACAAAGGAATGTGGTCTAAAGAAACTGGAGAAAGGTGTTGCTTGTAAGGTCTAATGTATCCACAATTTTTGAAAACAACACTTTCTACTCTGGGTATGATTGCTGTTAGCATTACTTTGGGATTAAGGTTGGGAAATTCAGATCCTTAGGTGCTCTGCTTACTTCTGAATCCTGTAAGACCTCCGATGATGATAAGCAGTCAATTATATTATCTCTTAAAATGTGATTTTTCTCATTTCTTGATTCTTGATTGTCCTTTTAGTCAGGAGTAGTGTTTGTGACCAGTAACTAATATCTGTTGTTAATTCCTGTTGTAGGATGGAATCCACATATAATTAAGATTAGGACTGTAGCCTAAAGCCTTATGTCCTCTTTTATCATCAATGTTGATACATTGGCTGTAACTAAGTTTAGGTCTATGAGTTACAGTTAGGAAACCTGAAGCTGAAAAATCCCATTTTATTCTTGGATTGTTCCCAGCCTGCAGAGGAGAAATGCTCATTCTTATAAGGATTTTTACTGTGTTTTCATTTTAGTGGTCATCTAGCTATGATAGAGTAAGGATTATGCATGGCAATATAGTTAATATTGGAAAAATCTGAATACACAAAAGCCTATTTTACTTTACGATTCAGTATTTCCAGAGACAAATATAAAAATTCTCATAGTTGTTGCTACTATCTTCTAGTAGAAGATTTTTACCTAAGGGTACAAGTTAGAGTTAGGATTGTTGTTACAATTCATCAATTTAAGTATCCCATAAAGGTCTAAAAATCAGGAAAAGAACAAACTGGGCTTGGGTATTATATTCTGTTTTGAAATATGCTTTGATACTCTGAGGGTAATAATATTAGTGCCAAGGATGCAGTCAAAGTTAGGGATTTGTCATGGTTTAGCCCCAGCTAGCAACTAAGACCCCAATAACCACTCACTCAGTCACTCCACGCCCCCAGGTGAGAGAGGGGAGAGAGTTGAAAAGGGAGAAACTCATGGGCTGAGATTAAAACAGTTCAATAAGACAACAAACTAATAATAACACACTACTACTGCTAATAATATATATAAAATAAAAAAATCATTGCAATCCCTCACAAAACTGCAGTCATGCAGAACAGCCAGTCCTGGAGAGGAGAGCACCCTGGTCTCAAAACAGCTGATCCAAGCAAGAGAGCAAAGAGGCGAAAGGTAGAAAGGTACAAAAGCCAACTGCAAAACAGCAGAATGGAAAAAGGCTGAACTAGCACTGAGCTCCAAATGGAATGGAGCTAACCGAACTAGTTGGAAAACCCAAACTGACCTATTAGAAAAGCAGGCTCCAGCTTTATACCGGGCATGAAGATAACGGTAGGGGAAATTTCATTGATCAACCTGGTTGTCCATCTAGGTCTGTGCGCCCCCCCCCCCCCAGCAGTTTGCACCTGCATCTGGATGGCTGAAGAAGTCCTTGGTTTCCCTCACAACAGCCAAGATATCAGTGAGTTTTCACATTCCTTTCATACCAAATCCCAAACACTGGAAAGGTATTAGAAGAAAATACTAACTCTATCCCAGGCAAGAAGCAGCATTCCCTCATTATTCTCGTAGTAAATCTGAACAAAAGACCATGGTAGCTATGAAGGAGAAAAGATAATAACTGCATGTAGAAGATTAACTCAATTTCAGTTAACCAGCACAGCAGTTTAACCCCAAGCACCAAACAGCCTCTCACTCACCCACCCTCCTCAGTGGGATGGGGGAGAGGATAAAAAAAAAAACTTGTGAGCTGAGATAAAGGCTGGTTAACAGGATAGCAAAAGAAGATCCTCCCAGCTCTCCCAGCTTCTTGTGTATTCCCCACCTTCTCATTGGCAGGCCAGTATGAGAAGCTGAAAAGTTCTTGACTGCTTAGCAACAACTAAAACAGCAGTGTGCTATCAACATTATTAATATTTTAAATCCAAAACATAGTACCATACCAGCTACTAGGATGAAAATTAACTCTATCCCAGCAGGAACCAGGACAGGATTGTAAAATAGAAGACATCAACTGTGCAGTTTACTGAATGGTTCTGCACATCTTGAAAAGATAGAAACAGAATAGGTATAAGATTAAGGCCAAGCCCTTAGTCATATACATTTACGTGGAGTGTCTGTAGCATAAGTTCAGAGCTAGAGTCAGGGTTCAGGCTTTGGAGCATGTGGCATAAAAAGTTGTACTTGTTGCTGAGCTAATTTAAGCCTTCGGCATGGGAAAGGAAGAATATTACTGTACTATTTGATTTCCAAGGCATCTTGGCTGGCTACTAAATAAAAAGATGATCAGATAGCAAACTCAAGCACTGGTCTCTGAATCGTCCCTATGGCTTATCAGCAGCTTGTTAACTCTTTCCTCATCTGCTCCACGTAACACTCTTCAAGACAAATTTTGTGCGTGATTCTAGAGATAGATTACTGCATGGGCAATTCTCCAGAGGACAGGATGGGCAGGACAGCAGAGGATAGCAAGTCTGTTTCTTTCTGCTCTACATAGTCCCCCAAAACCACCTCCTTAGCCTTTGCACCCACTCCTGCTTTCATTTCTGAGCACACAACATGGCTTGCGTTGCTGTTATAAAAACACCAGCTCTAAACATTTCTATTGGTAGCCTAGGGAGTAACACTTCTCAAATGGAAGGCACATAGCTGCGTGTAATCCAATAGTGATGAAGCTTTGCTACTAAAATTAGTCTGCTGCTTTAAATCTCTTCTGAGTCGCTGGAAACATCAAACATTTTGAATCAAAAATCTTGGGGGAAAGTTCCTGAAAAGTCTGTCAAATTAATATGATAGCAAAAGCTGTGTGAAGATATGATAGCTTAAAGCAATTGAATGGAAAGCATGCCCTTAGAACAAGGATGTGACAGCTTAGATTACTCTTTTAGTTTAATAGCCCAGAACACCTCAGAAATGCCCCAAAACTCAATTTCACCAAAATCCCTTCTTGCCCCAAGAACTTTTTTTGAGATTTCCTGAAGGCCTGACATAATGAAGGGAGCTCTGCACTGAAAAAATGTAAAGGGAAAAAAAGAATAAAACCTGGACTCATGCCTCTAATGCTTAATATAGATTGAATACCCTGAGGCTGACCTTTGTAAGTGCCCTAAATGCTTTCACCTAAGGAAAAAAATCACAGTGTTTGCAATACTAAGGTTATTTAAAAAAAAAAAAATGTAGATGGATGCCCGAGATATTTTTCAGTGTGTGATACCCTTTCTGCTTCTCATAGCTGACTGAAATATTGAAATCACAGAAGTACGGTTGCAGTAAAGCTACCCGAGTAGCATTAGCTAAAAAATCAACGCATTTTATAAATGTGTTGTACCTGTTATTGAAATCCCCCACATGTAAAGCAAAACTTCTATATTTCAGGATAACTACTCCATGAAATCTGTCCTGAAATTCTGTTCCACATGACTAGAAATTGTCTTCATTGTGGTATACATGGAAATTGAGCAGAGTTCTTAGTCTGTGTGCTTGAAGAAAGAAAAAAAAAATCATTTTTCAGACAGCCACCCAATTCAGCACTCCACTACCCTTTTCTGTGGTGAAAATTCTCTTTCTGAGCTACAGGTACAGGCTGTATATCTAGTACTATATACCAAGACATGCTACAGTGAGAGAAACCTCTAGACAGCATCTCTAACAAAATTTAGCAGTGGCAGTAGCAGTTTTCGGGAGGTGGATAAAGGGATGTGGTTTTCAACCTCTGCGATCTCAAAACACTACATTTTGGGTACAAACTGGAACACAGGAGGTTCCACTTAAATACGAGAAGAAACTTCTTCGCAGTGAGGGTGACAGAACACTGGAACAGGCTGCCCAGGGAGGTTGTGGAGTCTCCTTCTCTGGAGACATTCAAAACTCGCCTGGACACATTCCTGTGTAACCTCATCTAGGTGTGGATCCCTCCCTTCCAGCGGGAGGGTTGGACTAGATGATCTTTCAAGGTCCCTTCCAATCCCCAGCATTCTGTGGTTCTGTGTGATTCTGTGATTCTGTGATTTGCATAGTAATGAAAATTCATTATCATCGGATGACTGTAGTCTGTTGGTACCATATCTGACAAAGGTTGGTTTTCATCAGTTTCTGTTACTCTGAATCTTGCACTATAGTTAGCAGCAGAAATGCCAAGAGCCAAAGGATTATTGAGGATGCCTACAACGTGCCTACTCAGGCATGACCCAGGTTGTAGTCCTTCTGTTTGAAGCTGAGCTTCTTTAATGGAGCAAAATGAAAGCTCTTCTATTGTGTGGTCCTGCACAACAGAGGTTCTGCAACTCAGCAGAGTATCATGATGGCATAAGGCATTCATTTTACCTCTTTTTGCATGGATTTTACAGTGCATTTGCCAGTGCCCATGTTCACAAATACGAATAGTTATCCTAGTTACGTGAATATGCCACCAGGGCTGTACCCTTTAAGCCTTCATTGCCATAGATGTGGCTAGATGGCTGCCCAGCTTTGTGGATAGGCGGGACGGAAAAAAATCTGTGCCTATGTAGTCAATATCCAACAAGCAAAATAAGCAAATATCTACGATTTAGTAATAGGCTGAGCAGGAGCAGTTAGTTTTGTACTCATCTGAAACCTTCAGAAATGCTGAGCAAGATGTCTAGCTCTCTAGACCATTTTATGTATTATGAAAACAGCAAAACACCCACCTGCTTGCAGCTGTCTGCATGTCAGTGTGACAAGTTCACTTCTGTTGCAGAATTATTAAAGGATTCAATCACCTAGCTTAGGACTTTTGAGATACACTGGGAAGATTAAATAAGCAAACCATATTTTTACTCCTCTTGTCTAAACCAAGGAGATATTTTACAGCCTTCATTACTGCAGCTGCACCACCACCCACATATGGGGGCTGGAGTCATCCAGCAGAGGGTTCTCCAGGGAAACATTGGCGTTGCCCTTGCAGGCAGCTCTCGTTTCACTCTGCACTGTGGAGGAGGTACGTATCTGTGAGGTTCCCCCTGCATCTCTCCCCAGTGTGCCATTTACCCAGGGCAGTAGCTGCCTGGCACAGAGAGGACTTACGAACACCATTACAGCAATTCTGAAATAACTTGTAAATACCGTAAGATCTCAATGTTAATGCATTTTCATATGTGGATCCAACAGAGTATATACACATACCCATACTTACCTCCTTATCTAGCTAGGGCCTTTTTTTCCTCAGCTCTTCTTGCCCCTCTTTTTCCTGCTTTTCCTCTTGCATTCTCCCATTGCCTTCCTCTCCTTCCCATGTCCTCTTCCCACCCTTTGAAGCAATTCTTCCTTCTCTCAACACCACATTCTCCATCATCTCTGACTTCTTAAGTCATTGTGGCAAACAACCCTAATTCATAAATTAAATTCTGTGTTGACTAGCCCAAAAATTAAGTCAATTCTCAAACTCTGTGAATAATTTCCAACTTTGCTGTAATTAAATGTAATCATAATTTAAATGTTACTCCCACCATGTTACCTATTTAACATTTTTCCTTCCACTTCAAACTATTATTTTAAGAAGCAGGATACATACATCTTTAATATAATTTATTCAAAAGCTAGCTTAATCTGACCTATTTCACTCATGACAACCCTCTGTTTTCAGGCAAATGAATTATTGGCTGTAAAGTTGTCTCTTAAATGTTTTCAGCAACAGTGCTAGATAGCTTTCTTAAAGCTCATTGCATTTCAATTCCGTTTCTATTCTCATTCTTTGTAGGTCAACTTTCTACTCTGATTACAAACTATTTTTTTGTTACTGATACTTCCTGTGTGAGGCAAAGGAGAGTCATGAAGAGACACTGACCTTCTACATATTCCCCTTTGAATTACCTCTCTACTCCCTATACTGCATTTTATCAAAGTATAGCCAGTGCCTTCATTTTTTATTTTTCTTCTGCCCTCTCGTATGTGTTTCTCTATCTGATCCAGTAACTGTTCAATGCAAAATACCGTCTATGGTCATGTGGAAAGGGCAAAGAGCAAAGCCTGTGTCTCCTTCTTCATGAAAGAACTATAGCCATTAGCTTACTGGGATATCGTATCCTGAAGCATCCTTCTCCCAACTCCCAGCCTCAAAGTTACCAGTCTGGTCACAAAATTGGCTCATCTTCAACCAAAAGTATCCTCTCCATCCAATTTGGTTAGTCCTGCTGTGGGGAAGAGCAGAGGTGGCCGTGAGTCCATCCAGGTAGACACAGGAAATTAACTTCAGACTCATGTTCCCTGCAGAAATGATTACTATTCTGCTACATGCCAGTGGTGGGGGTTGAAATTAACTGTTTCACTTCTTTCCAGTTGTATTTCGTAAGACAGCCTTGGCTGCTACTGGTTGCAGAGCAACTGCAGTCTTATTTGTATGTTTCACATACTTTGAAGATACCTTGTGAGAACATATTTCTCAGAAGACCGAAAATGCCAATTTCTTTTTTACTCCGGTTGTGTATAACCAGAGACCGTAATCAACAATGGTCTACAAGAGACTGAAAAGCACAATACAGTTAAACTGAGTTTTGGGAATAATTTGGGATGTTTCAGAAATTATTCTTCAATGTTTATTTTCATGCAGCAAAGGGAAAAACTAGCCAACAGCAAATCCAAACCTCAACACTTTCCTGGTTATTAGCCTGTCTTACCATTCTAGGGTGGCCTGCTTGCAGGAAATTGCCTTCTGTCCTTGTTCAGGCTCTCTTCTCCTCACTATAGCAGACCACTGGCTTTGGACATTATTCTGCAAAGCAAGAAGCGTTTATAGGTATTTTTATAGTAGTTAAAACAAACGAAAGAAATCACTCTGTGAGTTGTACCTTAAGTCAAGGAGATACTCTAGAAGTTTCTGATTTCTTCCTTTATTAAGGAAGAATAGTATTCTACCTTATGGACAATGAGGAACAACCTAATTAATCATACTTATTAAAAAAAAAAAAAAGGAAAATATTTCCACAATCATAGATCAGGAAATAGTTTATAATTATTATAATTATAGAAGAAATAGATGGAAAATTATACACAAGTTTCTATCTGTGCATAAACTCAGTGGGCTGGGAATTTACTGGTGTTGTGTGAGACATTAGTTAAAAGTTTCATATATTGCCATGATATACCGTAATTACTTTGAGAAGAGCAGTATCTCATTACAGATAATTACTCCCGTTTCAAGTAGTTTTAGGCTATTGAAACTAGCAAGAAGAATGCTAGGGGTGTTTGGTGTAACCTGACGATGCACAGGTTTCATCACTAGCCACGATGCACAAATGACATCATGGCCTTGGCTACTCACTACCCAAAGGAAACTGATGGCAGGGTTTTGGTGAGCAATCACTCACATACGCCAATTTCCAGCACATATGTTGGTGCCATTAATACGCTGTGTCTGAAGTGCCATTAATAAGCTATGTCTGGTTTCCTGCCACACAGTTGTTCTAAGAGATGCTCCACTAAAATACTGATACTGGCAATTTGGGCCTTCATGCTTCATTACATCACAGACATGGGACAGTGGCTGAAGTAACTGGATAGAGCTCTGGCTAAAATTTTGATTCAGAAATGTGAGATTAATTAGGTAGGACTGTAAAAGAAATTAGACTGAGAAATAAGTAACATAGTTTAAATGCATGCTTTTTCTTTTTTTAAGTGGCAGTTCAAAGAGGTTGTCTGCATTCACTTCTCTTGTTTTATTTCTGGACAGGAAAAAGCTCAGGAGAGTTAGGAATTGTACCAGTCAAGTATCAAATGACCTGGGTCCCACCTCAAACTCATTTGACCACAGAAAGAAAATACTAACAGTGCCAAATTTAACAAACCATGAACCTGTTACCGCAGGGGGTCAGGTAATGTACTGCTAAATGCTCACCTACTGTCACCCTCGGGACTCTGATACCTCCCACCGCTGGCATGGACCAAGAGGGCTGATACCTATAAGAGCTCTTTCCTAGGTCGGGTAGTGAAGTGTTGCAATTCTGGTGTCAAAAGATCAGTTTCTGTGGGAGTTCTTACAGCATATGTAAGGAAAACATTTAGATTATATGTGTGGCTTCAGTACAGAGAACTATTCCCTTATGAGGTTTGATTTGTCTGTGTTTATGAAGTATCTGAAAATACTCTGAGAAAAGTTGTAAGAAACAGTGGAAGATAATCCTCGTAAGCATCAACAGGGGAAAGGGAGTTGCATTGCCCTGGTTTCAATCAGAGCGCAAGAGCTTCGGCTCACACATCAGAATATTCTGAATACTCCCACTTAGTTCTTTGTTGTATTGCAACAACATAATGCTTTGAATAGTATTTTGGCTGGTTTTCCTCAGTAAACACCTAGGCACATAGCATTTCAGAAGACTTAAATTTAGTCCTTCATTTCCTACCTCTTAATGAAAGCTTGCTGTATTTTTTAACACATTTGCTACACTCACCTCAGTAATATGTCTAAGAAAGTCAACAAAGGGCAGAGACATGTCAGATTTATCAATGCAGAAGCCATTAGATTAAAGGACTCTTGTCTTTAATAACATATTAAGAGTATGGAATAAAGCATCTAGTGGAGCAGCTGCCTTATACTGAGCAAAAGAAGGCTAAATAGTGTCTTGCTGGGTAGTGATATATTGGAACTTGATTTTATGCTAGTATTTACCTATAGGAAAAAAAATGACAACAACAAAATCAGAAAAGTGAATTATTGAAATTTCTGAGCCTTGTTGCACTCATTAACTAATTCTAGCTGCCTAGCTACCTGCAGTGAGAAATATGAATCCCTGACCCTCTTATTGTGATACTTTGGGAACAGGATCTGACCATAGTTAAACCCATTACTATATAGTATCTGCCTCTAGACTGAGAAGCAGAAGTAACGTGATTACCCCAAAATGCGCTGAAAATGCTTCTGCAACAGGATAATCACAAAGTGTAGTTTAATTCTACTTCCCGTCTTTTTCCCAGCCAATTCAGACTGTATTTCCTGATGAAACACGTGGTTTTCCCTGACAGAACTATTAGAATGGGACACCATTAGAGACCACTTCTTCCTCATCAGCTGACCAAAAACTGGTCCTTTCTCTGGAGCCACAAAGCACATCCTCTCCACCGAAGGAGAATACAGACAGAAAACCATGAAAGCACACTATTGCCTGAATGCAGTATGTTTTAAAGAATTCTACAGAAAGTACATGTTTGACAAACACGTCCAAAAACAACAAAAACAACAAAACCAGGAAACAACAAACTTCCTCTTGCTGAAGTACAAACAAATGGACTTGTGATTGCAGACAGGAGAACATATTTGTTTTCTTTTCCTACTACAATTAAAATTATCACATTTTAAATAAGGCAAAAGTATTACCAAACAAGTGGAGACCCATATATTATATCTTAATAGTCTAGTTATTCTCTGTGCTTAGTATTTTTTTCAGGACAACTATATCATGCTGAAATTGGCAGTGGAAGGATATCTTTGTAGGGACCCTAAAATTATTGTTTCTCAAGGTTGAACCCATTGGGTGAACTCATTGTACTTCAAAGAGAAAACTTCACTCTTCAGGAATAATCAATGAGTTTAGAAAAACAGGACAGGTTTTGGCAAAGGAATTTTTTAAAAGCTGTGTACAGAAGAGGAGAAACAAAGCAGATGAAGAGAAAAATCACCTTTGATTTATCCTTTAATTTGACTGCAGAATTCTGACAGGAAGTTCCTGAGAGATGCCAAGAATACACTTTACAGAGATAATGAAAATACGTTCCTCCCTTCAAACCTGAAACAGTTAAAAAAATTTTAAAAAAACCAGAACACAACACTTTTATTAAAATCAATTCAACCAGAAAGCAACATTTTTTTGCTTTGCTAGCAAAATACTTTTAAATGCTACAGCTGAAATGACATGCTCCCATGGAAAATTTCAGGGTTGTAGCAACTACAGTTTCTGCCCCCAAAAAAACCCAAAGAAGTGCCAGTGCCTGGGCTTTGGTCCTGAAACATATCAGGTACCACTGTAACAATTTTATAGTACAGCTGGTTGAATTACAGACTCCAGGAACCTGTTTTTTTCAATTACTGATATAGATATAGCAAAAATGTCCTAGGGTTGTTCACATCTAAGCTCAATGTTCTGGAAAGGCAGGTTATACTTATTACAAGGCTGACTTGCTGTGCTAGGGTATTACAGTGAACTAATTCATTTCAGTTAAGCACATCCCTGTTTCTCTTAGTAAACAATCTCAGTGAACTACTAATTCCGTATAATCCCACTCAAGACAAAAAAAATGACGTGCTCAAAATTAAAGACTCCCTCCCTTTCAGAGATACATATGTAGTCTTAAAAAGTAATGTTTTTTTCCCCAATCTGTTTTAAATAGTGGGATGAGTCTTGCTATGGGTAATTTTTTGAGGAGCAGAAGATTCTCACATTCTAATATCCTGAAACTGTAAAATATTACATACTAACATTCAACTGAGTATTTTCTGAGTTTTATCCCATTCATTTTAGAAGAACATTTCACTTGTTCTTGCTGTTATACAGTGTTTATACTCTTCAGTCTTATTCCCTTCGAGTAACCAACTTCTTGGTGTGTGGTTCTATTAAGGTCTCCTATCATGTCACTATAAAATAATTATTTTGTTGTTCCTCTCCAAAATTGGAATTTCTCCAACTTATTTTAATCTTTCTGGTGTTCATTTAATTAATATTGTTGCTTAGGTGGGAACTAGATTTAGACATGTGAAAGAAAAAAGTAATTTTCTTGGGCAGTGAAAAAAGGTTTCTGGGAATTCTATCCAAAGTCATCAATTTCTCCTTGGCTGCAATTCTGATATATTGTTTGACATCTTTCCTGGATCACCAAAGATGCCAAATACTTCCATTCGCCTGAATTTTGAATTTTTCATAGTGACTTCAATTAAAGTATGCAGCAGAGGTATTTTTCTAATTTTGTCACACGTTTATCACACAAAGAAGTGTGATTTCTCATCACACTAAAATCAGCAATGTTAAGAGTTTCTAAATGTTCCTTGGAAGATGTTGTTTTACAGTAAGGGAAAGTATACATTGGCAACATACACTGATATTATACAATTGTGGTTTGGATGAAGTTTAGTCAAATATTTTATTCTTATACAGGTTTATGTTTTCTTCCATTCTCTTTCACAAAACTGTTATCTAAGCTTTAAAATACAAACACAGCGTCTGTAAAAGCCGGGGGGGGAAGTAATTATACCCTTTTGGAATACCTTTTTTTTTCTGCTTCTTCTATGTCTGTGTGGGTTTTAGTGTCAGGTTCCTTTTTCATTCCTGACTATCCCACAAGAAGGACAGCTCTGAGAACAGTGAAGTAATTCTGCAGTGGCAAAGGTGAGAACTTCCCTCTGCATCTCATCTGACCTCTAGAAATAGCAGGCTTTTTCTATCAAAGATTGCAGTTCAGCCTTCCTTAATTTTAATGCACAGCAGCCAGAACACTGTTGGTCCATGGGAAGGTCCAGCCATCCCATCATGTCTATGAAATGGAAGAGACTGGACTGACTTGTGCAATTAGACAAAAAAAAAACCACCACAAAAAAACCCCACCAAAAAACAAGCACAAACTGGTATGAAGGAGAGACAGAACAAACAATAGTGAAAGCTGGTGCCATTCCTCCTTGTTGCAATTCCCCCACCCCTTCAAAGTTTCTCAGAGTGTTCTGAAGAAATGAATAAGGAGTATCTGGCAACCCAGCTGCAACATATCAAATGGGGAGTGAGAAGACAGAAGAGCTATCGTATATATAAACAGAATATTTATATTTCTTGAGATAAAAATATAATTTATAAAATCTGTTGTCCAGAAGTTCAAACCCTAGCAAAGGACAGTAATGAACATCTTCAACACTGAACCACTAAATTAATTATGACATTAATGGGAACCATTTAATGCAGTTCAGCTCTGCTTTGATGGCCATTTTAATTAGATTGCTGCTGTGCTGAACTAAAAAGCTGCCGACAGCATCAGAAAACCACGGCTTGCAACACAGAACCTCATAAGATGTCGCTGGATCCCAATTTGCATGTATAATTAATAAGATACGTCTCTCTCTGGGCACCTCTTACAGGAGTGTAATTTGATTCAGATGTCAGGCAAACACATGGGTATTCACCAGCAATTCTATGGCCTATGATCTGAGGACAAGGGCCTTTTCCTCTGATGGGCTCCGTTGGTGGGCTGCTGCGACTGCTGTGACAGTCTCTCCCTGATTACAGGGTTAATAGGTAACAGGTCTGTTGATTTAAAAGTCAGATGTTTGTCACTGCACCTGTGGACAAGAAGGTTAGATTAATTTTAATGGCAAGAAGAGGAAGGGTGACAAATACCTCTGAAAAACCATCGAAATTCCAGTAGGACTAAAGCTTTCCACAAGTAGTAGTATCCCACCCAGTTTGTTTGATCTCGTATGTAGGACGTAATTTCTTCTCTAGCTTTCTAGAGAACTAAGGAAGTTGAAGTCCAGCTGCCTTTGAACTAAAAAGAAAAAAAGGTAAGAAAGTAATTCTTCTATGACTGCATTACATGGATGCTTTTGAATGGTTTTGAAATGACAGGAAAAATCAAACTTAAAAGGCTTGCTATCTCAAAAGGGAAAGAGCACCACATGCTGCTCCTTTTCAAGTATATGTCTAGTCACCAGCCCTGTAGAAATACATACACATATTGCAATTCACCATGTAATATTTGACTGTCAAAAAGTTTTGAAGTCAGTTTGACTCCAAAAGTTGAGGCATTGAAGAAACAGAATTTGTCCTACCATTTTCTGTTTAGCTAGAAAGTTCTAATATTGGTAGTCCACAGGCAATGGCTTTTACTGTAAATCCTCCCTACTGCAACAAGTATGATTTAAGGAACTCCTTCTTCTTCCACACAGGAATAGGAAAGCAAAGATCAGCTCAGTGATAAATAAGAGTGAGACTGTAAATGAGTAATTTCAGAGGGTCATTTATACTTCCTGTGCTGTGCCTTGTACTTGTCATCCAGCCTCAGGAAGGACTCAGTAGGAATTATGAGCAAAGAATTTTAGGCAATAAAGCTGGCCATGTAGTGGAAGTGTTCAAAAACATCCTGAATGAGAATCAAGTCAATTTGAAATGTAGTTTAGATAGCCAGAGCTTCAGACTTCCCTTTGGTATTGTCTTATGGAAGATACTGGATATAATATCCAGAATAAGTAGCAACACAGAGAAGTTCATCTGGAAAATTCTGTTAAAGCTGTCTCATAAAATAGAAACAAAGCAAAGTGTCATGAAATTGAAAAACTGGAAATGAGAGACAATGCAAAGAAGTTGTTGACTTGGTTTTTAAATAGAATGCTTAATGAAGTTGTGGAACTCCTTGTAATTACATGCAAAGAGCTATGAATAAATAGGATTCAGATAAAAGGATTGGGCTTTTATAGTTAAATAGGTCACTTAGGTTTCATGACATAAACTAGAATGTCATGCCATATCTAAGGAAAGAAGGAAAAAAAGCAGAATAACTACTCAACATATATAATCAAATGTGGTCTGTGTGATTTACTGATATGAGCAACTCGTCATTGCTCTTCACCCCTTAGTAAAGTCCACGGCCTGTAACAGTCTCTTTCTTCTACAACCCTACATTCAGTGAGTGTTTTTATGTTTGTTTAGTATTACATTTCAGGCCAGGAGTGCACTTCTGAAGCAAATGCCCAGCATCATCTCCGTAAGTCTACTACACATCTCCTTCTGTGACTAGTACCAACAAGACCCTCTCCATTATTATGGAAATCACTTGACAGCACTTTACTATGGCCATGTACCCATCATCCCAAGTTCCCGTATCATGTGAACAGAATTCAGGTGAAAGGAAAAGACATGATGAGGGAGAATCTTCAAAGCAGATGGCAATGGGGCCC
Source organism: Pampusana beccarii (assembly GCA_013399365.1). Classification (NCBI taxonomy): domain Eukaryota; kingdom Metazoa; phylum Chordata; class Aves; order Columbiformes; family Columbidae; genus Pampusana; species Pampusana beccarii. Next base: position 197,279 of record VWYH01006967.1, on the reverse strand, counting down.
AGTAAGATTAATGCTTTGTTACGCTACAAGCAGCAAGTTAAACATGTCCATAGTGGGTTAAGAAAAAAAGTAATCTTTTGGACATGTGTTGGATCAGGAGTGCTTTTGCATGTCCCACATCAAAGATGCTGTTTATAAAATGCAACACTGTCATCTTGCTAGCAACTTGCCAGGTACCACAAGTCTAGGCAGTTAGTCTATTGGCCCTTCTCATCTACTCTTTTTCTTCTCTTTCCCCATTCATTGCCTTTCTTCTTGCTCATTTGCATGTGCCTCTGCCAGAAGCCTCCCTGCTTTCTGATTTTGCTGCCTTTTTTCCATTCACTGTGCTTCTGCAGAGGATACAGAGATGAAGGAAATGTGTGATGTACACAGGTCACTATAATGTGACCCTCAGAAAGAAGGGTAAGGAAGTAGTTGTTCACTTCAAGAAGGGAGTAGTAATTATTATGCTGTGAGCAAAACTCAAGTAAAGATTTGAATTGCCTTGTAATCTTTAAGATAAAAGAATTTGTGCACAGCAATTTATGTTTTCCTTGGATAAAATCCTAAATGTTCCATTTGTATGGTTTTTGTCTTATCTCTTCATCTTTCCAAATCCCTCCCATTTGAGTTCTCCTCACTTCAGATCTGTTGGATAAATAATGAAGTATCTACATGACATGCATTATGAACCAAACCAAATATCACCTGAATTACTGAAAGGAGTAAGATATGTGCAATCATCAGACTGGAAGTTGAGATAACCATTCAGTTAAAAGCTGTGTATGCTATACTATTGATGTAATTTATTTGAACACTTAGATCCACATTTTGACCTGTATCTCAGCCTGGAGGAAGGATTGCTAAAAGAGATGAACAAGCGTGGGAGCATGTCGCATAACTCCTTACATTATTGCAATAAAATATTTTAGATTTGAAATAATCTGTCAGCATCATTTAAAAATGGCAGAGGAAAATGCAAACATCAGGCTGCCATACTTCAGATTTCATCAATTCATAGTTTGGCTATCTAAACTAAAACTTTGTTATTATTTAGCATGCTTTAAATTGTAGTCTTTGCATGTAAGGAGTAACTTAAATCAGTGTTTCAGAAGATTTTTTTCTCCCCTTCTTTTTTCCAATAAGGATTTTTCTCTGTATACTGTCTTAGTTGGAGGAGCTGTGTTCAGCTAATCCTATCAGCAACTGAAGAGACAGGTGGCAACAAGGCAAATGATGAGGCAAATACACATGACTGATGCTGAAGAAGGTCAGATAATGTTAATCCCAATACGTAAAATGATTGACAGCCTGGAGGACTAGAACAGAAGTGTTAATCCAAAAGAAAAGAATTTACCAACCCTAAATGAGAACGCAGTTAGAAAACAGGGACAAGTGAACTTTCTGTGTCTGGAGAAGAATGGAGGCTGACAGCGTGAACGACTGGGAGAGGTTTTCGTGGCCTGCAGATGCAAAACAAGAATTTCAGAGGAAGCAGGCTGTATAACAGCACAGGTATGATCTGGAAGACCCCCTTTAAAAAGCTCAGCAATCATCCTTGTGAGTGCCACTAATGTTTGCAGGCAGACTCTTTGTTAAGGAGGACTGAAAATTCACCCACATCAGAAGGTCACTTCCACCTCTCAGCTGCCTTTCCTGGCAAACACTGTCATGGTGTGAACTCTATTTCAATAATGTTTCCTGAAGAAATTCAGCTGTAGGTGGCAGTAGTTTCTGGGATTTCGCACTTGTGCATTTGGTGTAATTGGGTCAATTTTGGAGCATTTGCAATAAATGAGGAAAAGGATCTACATTTAGCATCTAGCATAGGATCTAATCATGTAACTACAAAATTCTGCCAGGAGATGAATACCTGTTGATCAATCTATGCGTATTGTATATACTTCAAGACATGTTTTAGTAAGCTGTTTTGTCTGAGTGACATAATTAAAGGAAGCTGTGAAAACCCTGAGCTAGGAATTGTCTGTTTTCTCTAAATGCTGCAAACCTACACAAAATTCAAGAAAATCATAGGCTTTCCAGTTAATTCTGTTGAATTATGAGCATTCCACATCTGGAAAATGCCCTTCAAGCTAAACTGTGATCTGACAATTTTTTCCAAATGGAATCTGTTTTCTTCTGACCAGTGTTAGGATATTGGTAAATTGTAAGAAACAGAGAAATATAAAGACAGCTGTAAACATCTTCGTGTGTGTGGCCCCGAATACACACATTTTTCCAAATGACAAGAGCATTGTCATGTGAACATTAAAGATAAACAAGTGTATTTTTTAATGTATGTTCAACACCAGTAACCATGGAAGGTCATCTTCAAAAAGCTTAAAAAATTCCATTGATGACGAGTACCTAGAAACTCTTGCATATAAGGCCATTGAGAGGTTTAGCAAAGGAGAAGGACAGATTAATGCATGTCTTTGGCCACCCTGCTTGCCTAGGTAGTGACTGCTTTGTTATGGCTGCTAAAGCACTCATGGCATAAAACATCCTTCAGTTGGATGCCTTTCTCCTGCTTCTTCTTTCTTTTACACCTTTCACTCCCAGTGGGCTCCCGCCCATAGTGAAGCCATCCCAGTTTGAAGTTACTATTACCTCGCACTGCTGTCTTATACAAAACCAGTAAGAGAGAAGACAAATCGCTATATTGGGTTGACAGCAGCTCAGCAAACAACCAGCAAATCCTGGCTTTGGCAGAGTGGGCAGCCCAGTGGAGCCCTCAGGGTCATCGTCCGACCATGCTTTCTTCAGTGTTTGCATTTGCTTACAAAAGAACATGGACAGGACAAACTGGGCAGCAATTGTATCTACTCATGCATGCAGCTGGTAGCACGCAGAGGACAGTAAATTAAACAAAATGGACAGTAAGTTAAACAAAATCTGTAGCCTATGGTTTCTACTCCCTGCCTCAGGATAAGGCTTACAGAAGCGTTTTGACAGGGTATATAGACTTGGAGAAACTGTCCATTTCGGTAACATGTTTCCTTTGAGAATCTCAGAAAAGTCTACAGATATTGATTAAGCTTCATAATGCCCCTAAAGTATTTCAGATTCCTGTTCTTATACGAGAGATGAGTAGCCTGAAGGGCAGAGAGAAGTTTTGCCCAAGGTCATAAAATGAGACATTGACAGGATTAGAAATAGGTCTCAGGAACTATGGTATGAGTCTTGCTTAAATACACTGCCTCTCAAGAGCAAGAGTGCATCTACTGCAATCATAGTTTACATTTCCCAAAGCTTTTGTACATGAAATATGCTAGAACAACAGACAGAATGCAGAAGAAAATGTGCAATATAATGCAAAGGCATTTTATGAGACTGTGAGAGGGTTTTCAGCCCAATTGTTTTTATTCTTTTGAAATAAGAGGGAAGGATCAGGGAAAAAAAAAATAAAAATAAAAACAATAAAGCAGTTCAGTTCCAGCTAATAAATGACAATAAGAATTTGGAAAGGACATGTCACTTTCATCTGCCACAATTTTTCTTTTATTTGCCAAACATCATACCTAGGGAAACATGAATGATATGAGGATATCTATCTTCCTGTTCATGACAGGATTACCTTAGGCAATTTCCAACTAAATTGCTAGAGCTGGTTGAAATGTTTTCGATAAAGAAATTGAAAATGTTTGCAGAATATTTTTATACCTGTATAGAGAATTAAAGTGGATGTACTGTTTTTTTATTGTCCCTTATATTCTTTCTCCTTCCTTTCTCCTGTTTCTATTTGCAAGTTTGATGAGAGAAGATAAAAAGGATGAAGAAACTGAGGAAAAAGAAAAGGATGTGGATTAAAAAGGGGGACAAGATTTTGAACATTATAACAAGCAGTCAAAAAAAACCCTCAGAAAAAACCTAAAAAAAACCAACCCCCCAGAAATTATATATTCCAGAAATAATAAAGTAATGTTTTTCATTTGCATTCATACCTAAACTTGGCAAATAATATCAGGCTATCTTAATCTCAAGCCAAAAATGGAAATTGGTAATGTTACAAGTTTTCTTTTGCTTGCTATACAATGTAAAATGATTATTTTGATAACACAATAGTACAGTGAAAATTTTGCTATTGCCCCCTTCATTATGATTATTAGGTGTTATTCCTTTCTTAAATTTAAATGTAGATTCTTATTGTAAAATGTACAGGAGGTGTATTAAAGCTTAAGAATTGAGAGAAGTTCTACCAATGCTTTCAAGTCTCGAAAACAATAAATGTGATTCAGCATTCTATTAAACCTCTACAACAAAGTGGTGAACCAGGCCCAGTGTTTTAAACAAGGCAGTGTTTCTGGAAACTGCGAGCGACTTTTGTGGATCTGACTTTGGTTAACTCCAGTAAGTTATTTCCATTAGTTTTAGAACAGCCCAGCCTGCAGCCTCCTGTGGGGCTGGACACTGCCTTCCTGAGGGACCAAATCCTGCTGGCATCATGTTGCAGGATCTCTCACCAAGCAGCAGCTACAGTCAGTGCTCCACATCCTCAGCTATGTTTGGGGTACTCCAGAAAAGCAAACTGCAACGAATCTGCATTGCCATGTTAAGGTCATGGCTTCCCAGGGAAGCAGGACTTGAAGGCTAGTGGAACACAGTGACACTTCTGTTCCCTCCTATCCTTGTATTTCCGTGCCGTGTTTAATTATTTGTGTTATTTTCTATTCAAGATTGCACAAAAACACTGCAGAAACAATTGCATCTTTATTTTCATCTCACTGGAATAAGGAAGTTCTTCACATTACCTAAGCCATTTGGAAAAAAAAAAAAAAAATTATTTGCATTACTTATTCATTGTATCACTTGTGATAAAGTTGTGAGGACCACCAAGAGGACTGAAGGTTTGAGCACTGGATATATTAACAGGATGAAAGACTGGGGGCAGCAGGGCTTGCTTAGCTTGGAGAAGGCTAAGGGAGATCTAATTGCTATCTTTAGCTCCCCAAAGGGAGCTCCAAATATGGAGAGTCAGACTCCTCCCAGAAGTGCACAATGAAAAGACAAGAGGTGACAATTGGAAGTTGCAGGGAAATTTTAATTGGATGAAAGGAAGAAATTCACAGTGAGGTTGGTTCAATGCAGGAACAGATTGCCCAGAGAGTCTGGTATCTCCATCCTTGGAGGTTTTCCAAGCTTGACTGGGAATGGCTCTGTGCAATGTCTTCTGACATTAAAGTTAGCCCTGCTTTGAGCAGGAGCTGGATGAGATGACCTCCAAAGAGTTCCTTCAATGTAGATTATAATTATTCTGCGGGAATGTAACCTCAGCATCATTCTGAAACTGAAAATAGTAAAGGTAAATACTCTTTTAAAGTACCGTATGTTTTCCACTTATACCATGAATATAATTTCTTGCAAAGAACACAGTAGTAGGGGAAGTTATTTTGTAAAATGTTAGAAGGAGCAATGAAGGTTTTATAGCTTCTGCATTTACTAAGCCCAAGCATTACATACATGGCTTTCAAAACAGAGATTCACAAAGCAAAAACATTGCCACTTTGAAACTTCCCTTGACTACCATCACCTTTTATTTCTAATCAACATAAGAAGCTTATCCAAACTTATCAGTAAAACAGGTAATGAATCCCCATGCAAAGTATAATACAAACAGGGGTTAATTAGAAAAGAAGAAGGTGAACTTGCAAAGCTGTCCGTATGGAAATCCACATCCCTGACTCTGTAAATGAGGGCTTCAGAAGCATCACCTGCAGATTGGGCTATCAGCTAAGCTGTACACTGCTTTTTAATTATTGCAAAATCTGTAGCCAGAAAGGTTTAGAAGGCAGTGCTCAGCAAGACTTTCTGAAGAAAGAATATTCTGGAACTATGCAGGGTAGGAAGAAAATTGGGATTTGGATAACTGAGCAACCACCTGTCCCAGAGTGTTAAAAAAAACACACCCCAAGGGGCATCCACCGCAGCCTTTATCTGGATGTTACTCCAAGTGCTCACAGGGAAGAATTTGTTCTACTTAAGGTTTTTTTATTGCCATTACTAGTATCATTCTTGTAGCCAGGAGGTGGCAGGAGATACAGGATATTGACAGGGAATAATTGGAATATGAGGAAACCCAAGAAAATATTACATGAGCTGCAGGTGGGTAATGAGAATGAGATAAGCCAAAATCTTTGGCAGGGAACTCTGGCAGAATTATTACTTTATATTATTCATAATCTTAAACAGCTTCCAAATGATAGCCACTGTAGTTCAAAGTACCCTTCCCTCATGTGATGTGCTCCTAGACTCTAAATGCATGAGAAAGTAAGATTTAGTAAATCATTTTCCAGCTCTAACTGGAGGATTCAGACCCTCCTTCATTACACATTAAGCTACTCTGTTTTACTAGCTAGGACGTAGACAGAAATGTCAAGCATAGCACAGGGTTTCGTGTAATCATATGTAAGGTGGAATTGGTTGGGACTACTATCAGAAAAAATCCCAAAGACTCAGTCCCATTAAAAATATATAAAATTGGGTAGCCCTGAGGGTATACAAAACCTTAAGTGACCTAGAGTTTCTCACTGACATTATCCTATGTTGATGCAAACCCGTAAATATGGATTCGTGATGTGAATAAATCAATGACATTATTGATGATTTATTGCTGCTTAATGAAAAAAGGAAGGTCCCCAGCTAGATTTAAATGGTGTTTAGGAGCTCCTCCTTATGCCTTCTGCTGCAGTGCAAGGAGGGTGAGAGTTCATGGCATGTGTATCACCCTCAGGTGAACAAACGTTGAGGGACTATATGAACTCACTTTGTTGTCCAAGTGCTTGTTCTTCTGGCTTGAAGACGGTAAACTATGGCCAGCAACTCTTTCAATCCCCTCTTAAGTTGCTTAGGGCTCTCCACACCCATTCTAGCTGGAGACGAGGTTTCAACACGGGGGCATTTCAGTGGGATGTTTCTTTACTTGCAGCAGCCCACAAAAACTGGAACTGAATTGTGAGTCTTGTCAGCAATTTTACTTACTCAGGTGTATTATCAATTTTTATTGTTGGCCTCATTCCACACATAGCACACCAATTAGATGGGTGGTTGGCAAAAAAGTAGAAAAACAGTTTGAGGAAGACCTCTGTCTCAGAGATATCACAACCTGAGGAATTATGATTGAAAATTAGTATTCTTATGCCATATAAAGTATTCTTTTGCATATATTTCCATATAAGTACATGAATGTACAGACATAATGCTTGTCCATTTAAATCACCCTCACTTAAAGTCCTGAATCCCTGTACAGCCCTGCCTCTAGGTAGCTTTACTCCTTTTCAGTTCTTCCACAAGGGAAAATAAATAGGATTTTGCTAGGCTGATATGTGTCACTTGTTAATCACCTGCACACAACCAGTTGACTCCGTTTTCATGGGAGATAAACTTTGGATTTGTCTTAAGTGTCCTCAGTCACAGCTCTATTCAATTCAGTGCTTTACACATCACAGCCCTCATTTTCTGTCCCCAGACTGTAAAGTGTTTCCTTGTAAGGAGAAGATAATGTTGCCTCAGTGTGGGTGGACTTTGCAGAGAGTTTACTGCTTGCGCTTTAGATAAGCTTTCCCAGAGGATTTAATCTCTTTTCATGTACTTCAGACTGCTTTTTTCTGCAGTGAGCACCTGCTCAGTTTTACAATTTCCCATTGTTCTGATTTTGTGTGATTTCAAAGCAAAGGTTTCTTGGTGAGCATGTGTTCTCAGTAGACATAGTTACCACTTATGTTCCCAAAACTGCAGCTGGCATTGGAAGTCCACCTCTCGATCAATGTTTGTTAGTATAATGTGACAAAACTGCTCTGCAGACAGCTAATTGTTGATCAGTACTACGTTATTGTCTGATCAGCCCTTTTGTAAAAGGGAAAATAACTATTATACTGTTGTTGGTGGCATATTATTAAAATACATTAATGGATTTTTCTTTTTTCACGCAAGTCGTGATTATAAATACAGATTTTCATAATGAAGTTTTCTGAAATCACATAGAGAGCACCAGACAATAAAGAAGAGTGACATTTCTGCCACCATTTTCTGTCCTGTTGTTGTGGCAAAACTATGAGGCTCCTTAGACTTCCTGGGCTAAACTTACAGTACCTTTCCTGAAACTGACTTTGTCCAGGTTCTGTGCTGACTTTAATCTAACTTTTAACCATTCAGTTCTGGTGTCTGTAGTGGAGCTGCATAATTTTATACGGAGGATAGAAGATAGATCTTTTGTCCAAATAAGGATTTGCATTTAAAAATATGGACATGTTAAACAAGTATTAATAGGAGAAAAAAAAAAAAGGAGAGAGGGAGTTTTAAAGCAAACAAACAAAAACCAACCAAACACACCTCAAACTTATAAACATTGTGCTTGCATGGAGATTTTTGCTTGGGCTCCCTTCTCCTTCACTCCTGCAGTCTCTTCAGGATAAAGACCTACCAGAGTAGTCTGTGTTTTTTTCTGTAATGAGCACACTTAAGGAAACAATGCAACACCTGTAATAACCATAACAAAGGTTTGCATTTGATTCTCCAGAGTGCATCAGGTAACAGTAGAACAATAAGGGTTTTGGTTCCTCAGTCTTCTCCCACTCCAAGGGCCTTTGTATGGCATTTGCACCACTTTGTAGCATTACTTGGACTTTAATAACTATCAAGAAAATCTATTATGAAGAGAGCTCACATTAAGTAATTATTTTTCCTATTTAGTACTTCGTATTTTAAATAGGTTCATATTTTCATGAAGATTTTTTGATATTTATGGATGGAGGGGCTCTTGGCTTATTCCAGGGTGGAATGGATCTGTTTGCTTAATTTGCTGTTTGGAGAGGAATCTCACATAATCCCTTTTTAATATTCCAGGAGAGGTTTTGACTGTCTATCAAGGTATTCAAACCAGTCAAAAGATCTCCTTCTATTCTCCTTTTGAATTAACATAACTAATGACATGTAGCAGCAAAGCTTTGAAAACGAAAGTCGCTTCAGCCCTGCTTAGTTAGCAATGCTTCTTTCTTCGTATGCTCATCCAGGAAGTTCGAAGAAACCCACAGCACAAAGAAGTGTTGACATTAGGGGGTGTGAGTAGCTCCTGGGTCCTGCACTGATCAGATGTCAGGCTCAGAAGATGTTTGCAGCTGTGACTTTCAAGACAGATTATCTGCAAAGTCTTTACCAAAGACTCTGAGCTAAGAGGCAAGAGAGGTGGAGGGGCTGGGCAGGGAGCATGGAACAGAGGATCTGGAGGGGCAGGGCTAACCCAGCAAGAGACTGGTGGCTTTTAAATATTGCAGTTGGTTGGGGGAAATAGTAGATAACAAATTGCTATTAGATAACTCCCATGTTCTCTCCAACAAGCTATTGCTATAACTTTCTCATAGTTTGAAAGGGTTGTAAAATTTTCTTAAATTTTTTTTATCTGTTAATGAACAATATAATGTGTAGATCTGAAGTTCAGAGTTGTGCCAGATAGTCTCAACAGGATATGTTTCTCAGTGCCTGGTTTGTAATAAATGTGAGATATTGAAATAAAGTATGTGTCATACAGAAAGAACTGTGTAAATTGTCCCTTACAAAAAAGTAACCTCATATAAGACATTTGAAGAAATGTTTTGGAGAAGGAATTTGTAAGAGAAGAAAGACCTAGATCGTGCCTGTATCTTCCTTTGCCAAGGTCTCTGGTAAGCTCGGGGCACTGGGCAAACCTCTGTGACTTGCTGCAGAAATGGTCTTTCTGTCACAATGTTCCCTGGGGCCCACCTTGCTGTGAGACACCATCATGCTGCAGCACATGTGCAGTGCCCAGGTTGGCAGGGCTGAGCAAAAGTGCTCTGGTACCAGCTCCCTCATAGTGCATTTATGGGTATTTCTCAATGCCCTCAGACACCCACCCCAAGAAAGGCCCTTGTGTTTCTTGTCCATGTAGGCTGTTAATCTATAACAAAATGTACACCTAAACAACAAAATAAATTATTTCATCTGTTTGTTTGGTTTGGATTTGTTTTGTTTTTTCCTCTTTAGTCCCTCCTCAACTCATTTCTCTCTTACTTAACTTCCAAATTCTTCCTTATCTTCCAATTAATTCTTTACCTCTCATTATTTTCCCCAAATTGTTCCATTAATCAAGTGTTCAGCATGTGGGAAGTGTTACCCTGAAAAGCTTGAACACCCACACATCAGCAACCAGGTAAAATTAAATCAGGGTAGGCCGGAGAAATGGTGAAAGTTTCAGACAGTGAATGCTTATGGGGAAGTTGCAGAGACCTAAATATATTCAGTCTGAAGAAAAGATTAAAGAGAAAACCCAAGTTTACAAACAAGTAAAGGGATGCTGTGAAAGGAAGAGAAATCTATTAATCTGCCAGACCAGCAGAACTGAAGATGCAACCTACATCATCACAAATAAAATGGATGTTATGTATTTCCTCAAAAGGAAAAAAAATGTATTCAGAAAAATCATATTCAGAGCAAATCCCTTGTCAGAAGCTGTCTCCTGAACTCCTTTTAAGGTAGCAATAGATTAAAATCCTAAGTGGACAGCGTACATAATTGTATCTCAGACTGGCACGTACTGGTGACAATGGTAGGAAAACATCAGCCTTTTCTTCAGTGAGAGGTGCCATCAATTTTTTAGAATCATTTTGAGCATTTCCACTTAAAACATTTCCATTCTACTGAAGGTACCTGGGACATTGCCAACACACTCTTGAATTGTCCTGCTTTTTTCCTGTATGTTGCAGAAGCTTTTTAAAGCTGAAGTTTACTGTAGAGTGCAAAAAATACTGTCTGGATGATACTGTCTGAGAGTCAGTATGGACTCGATATTCTGTGGACTTCTCTGGACTAAGCAGCTACCCTCTCCATGGTCATTTACAGTTGTGAGTGACAGAACTGGATAATCGCTCCTGTCTGAAATCTACAGAAGAGAATCATGCGTTGGTTTGGGAATGGAGTTTTCACCGTCCTCTCCAAGGCTACTAAGTATACCACCACTGAATATATCAGCTTTTAATTGGCTTTGTAAAGAGGGTCTCTCATCAAAGGGGAAACCAAGACAGAGAACTAATACAATACATAGTTCTAAAAGCTGTTGCAATGGCTTTTGCTGAAGGTTAGAGTTGAGATCTGTTGCACTCCCATGGATTGCGAGTATGGAACTGGGAGCTGCAGCTTCTGGCATTATTAAATATTTATGCTTGTTCCTCTTGCAAGCAACTTTAAGAAAGCAAGACTTTTAGAGGTTAGCAGCAAGAATTCACTGCAATTCTAAGCTTTTATTAAGAGTGGTATGTCATAGTTAAACAGACAGATATGACAGTCTTGCTGCTTTCAGGATTGAGAAGTCTCCACCAAACCACTTGAGTCTCTACATGTTTTATTTTATAAAAAGAGATAGAATCCCCAAGACTGACTGGTAATGAAACATTTTGTGCGTGCTATACTATTGTTGAGGAGAGGCCCACAGCTACTTCTCAACACACCAGGGACAGAATGCTAACTTCTTTTTATTTAACACTATAGATACGAATAATCTGTAGAAGAATTCTTACACAGACAATGAAAACATAAAGGATTCAATATTCACTATAGTTTAGGTTTCATTCCATGCATGTTCAAAATCTGAAGCAGGCCACTAGAGAAAGATGTGCTTTCATTGATAGATGGGGAAACAGCTCAGAGATTCCCTGAACTTTAATATCAGCACACGTGGAACTTCAGTTACTTGTCATTCTTTAGACACTTCCCATTTTTTCACAAGCTGTATGAAGAACTAATTCGATTTCTCTTTCATTGTTCTGGTGCAGGCACTTAGGCTTCTGAAAAATCAGTTAATGGCATAAAGCACTTTCTTTAAATTCTGCTAGTTCAAATCACCATGGATGTGTGCAGGCAAAGAACAAGAGGCACAGAAGAGCTAGCATGCTGCATGTTGTGAAACATTGTTGGGCAATTACAACCCATGGAAAGTGCCACTTTGTTCCACAGAGATACTTTTAAAAAAGCTTTAGTTCTGTCTTTTTTTTTTAATAGGCTACATTTCCAATGCACTACTTATGATAACTGTTTCAATTTTATTATCTCCATTTTCTTTTTCACAATCCTAATATGGCTGTTGTTTTCTTCACAAATTTTTTTCCATTGGATTAGCTCATCTTCTTTCACATCTGCCAGTGCTCATTGTAACAGGTTATTGAAATATTTAGTCTGCTAAAAAATTGGGTGTACAGCCCGTGCTGATCTCTGCTGTCCCTTTTAGTGTAACAATTCTTCAGTCCTGGGGTGAGAGGAAAGTTGTCATGGACTGGCGAAGTAAGGGAATGCAAACTGAAATTATGTAATTGGCCTTCCTTTAAGAGAAGAAACTGCAAGGAAGAGAAAGGAATTGTTAGGCATACAAATTCATGAAGTAGAACTGCAGGAAACAGATGAGGGCAAGAGGCTTTAGGGAAAGGAAAAAAAAAAAAGAGTTTTTTTGGTCTCTAAGTAGTGCAAGAAGCTGCAAAACTACCCCTGGCTGAGGCTACACTGGGAAAATGAGTCAGGCAAGACCTCAATCACCCACAATCATATGTCACAGTACCAAAATTTGGGCTTGAGAATCCAAACAATACTTTCCCCTTCCCTGCCACAAGGACTTGTACGAACAGTTTATCCATAAAAATTATTTCAATAAAGAGTCACTAGACACTGACATGGAACATTTAATCACTTTAGAAAAAGCGGCTCTCAGGAGTCCAGTGAAGAATTTGTGCATATATCTGAATGTGTGTGTGTGTGAGAGAGAGAGAAAGAAAAAGACTATTTTAAAATCTTTTGAAGATCTACAAAGCAACTTTGGTTTTATTAAGAGGAATTTCTCCCAATGGGCCTGACATTTCAGCTTGCAGGTCTGATATCTCCTGACAACATGTAGACCTTAGAACATAGTTAAGTGGGGAATGGATGGGTAGAAGAAGTACCCAGTACACAGAACAAAAGAAGTTTCAAAGTTAAATACCAGCTAAGCACAATGTCAGGGTAGAAAAATGGGTGCCAGGGGATGTAAAAGTGTGTTTGTGTAAGAAAACACCAGTAAGTTTCCTAACAGAAGTTTCTTCACTGTTTTCATGCTAGATGGATGGCTGGTATTTTGTTCCATCTGCATTGGGCCTTGGCACTGGGCTCAGTCAAAACTCTCATCCCTATAGAGTTGATGGCTAATTCAATCTACATTACACCAAGACCCAATGCACAGCAGCAAGCATCCCTGGAGGAGAGGGGACTGCAGCCTTCTGGAACCCACTTACACGTATAGCGATTGATGGCCTTCTGGTTTCCTCTCAAAACTGTTGGCTGAGTGGCAGCTACACCAGCACCAGCAGCAGTCCCAGGACCATGGCACAGACATGGCAGGTGACATGTCAGTGGCCCACAGCATGGTCCCTCTGCTCTTCAATGACAGAGCTCTGTTCCCTTGTGTTCCACACTGCTTGACTTCTAATGGGTTCCCATGTGCAGAACATGTGATAAGGGGCAGAGATTTCCACCAACACCAGGATCCTCACGCTTAAGGTATGCTAGCTTGGAGGTCTCAGCAGAGCTGTTCTCTCAATTGAGATGTCTCAAAAAATAGTCTTGAAAAGATCTCCCACTTGGGAGTGATTGACTTTAATTTTGTATTATAGCTACAAATATTTAGTGTGCAAGGATGCATGCCAAGGTGTGAGAGAGACCCCAAGTGCAGGTGTTAGAAGGAGCACAGCAAGGTCAGGGCAGGGAGGGCTGAAACCAAGACACAGAGAGCTAGGAGGATGCACAGTGCTGAGGACCCTGGCAAGAGCGTGTTTGGGACTGTAGATGAGGGATCACAGTGCTTGATGTGGCAGATCTTGGCAAGAAATGGCAAAGTGGGAGCATGAGCACTGGCAAGGGTGTTAAGCCAGGGCACCAACTCTGCCCTGGCTTAACTGGGCCCTGGGGCAGATGGTGTCCAGTCCTGAGCGCATTTGGGGCCCTGATGTTCCTGGGGATGCAGCCAGCAGCTGTGTGCCACCTGCCTTCGTTTCCCACACCACTGCTGGGGGGAAAGGGGCTCAAGGTACCAGCAGAAGGACAGGAACCATCATCTGAATTTTATGGTACTGTCTTCAGAAAGCCACTCTATTCCTCAGTGTACAGACCTGCAATGATGCTGCTTACCTTCCTCTCTGGAGCACTGCAAAGCTCGATTCATTAGCATTTGTAGCCTATTTTAAAACCCTTAACTGAAATGTGCTAGAGAAGTGAAACACATTAGGTACAAAGCATGCAGATAATATTGATGCTCATAGAAAATTTTCTTCAATGCTTAATAACTTACCAAGAGGCAATAAACCCAAGTGTGACCTCAAATGCACTGCACATGGCTAATTCACTATTCCTGTCATGTTTCTTACCTTGGAGAGACAATCAACACACGCTATTTCAGAAAAGGGCTTTACAGATAAGCAAATGAATATAATAGTCTCCTTGGCTGGCATGAATAAGCATCATGCCTGTGACTGCTGAGCCAGTTCACACTAGCTGTGTAGCTGGGACAGTTTTGCTTGGTGTGACCAAAATGAACAATTTTTCTCACCTGCTGAAACCTTTCAGCATTGAGGCTCAGAGATGGAGCCGCTGGAGGACTGTGTTTCCACTGACAAATTTACATACTCAATTTCAGTCAGAAAGGTTATGCCAGATTTGTAATCTTTTTCTGAATGAAAAGAAATTCTTTGAGGGCCCTTGGGAATTGAGAGTACAGTGGTATTGTGATAGTTTGGAAAGCTGTCATAATTACTTTTTTAGAAAAAGAATCTCCATGTCATAAATCATGGAGCATAGAATTTTTAGAGAGATGAGAAAAACTGACTTGAGTGGACTAAAGATTTTTAAAATGGACAGATTTTTAAAAGAATTGAAGTAGAACTGGATAAAGTGGATTTACTCTTTTTGCACTGAAATATTAACTGTAGGCAGCATTTGTTCTTGCAGTGAGTTGAAAAACCTGAGTCCTACTTGTAGAGGTAGTTCCCTGGTCTCTAACTGCCTCTTAACACGTAGAAATGGCAGAAATACTTTTCAACATGTTCTTGCATGATGAAAGTCATAAGTAATTATAAGTGTCTTTTGTGAAGTATATTCAACTAATCTGCAGGAAGACATCCTGAAAGTTTTTAGCTCATTTGAGCTTAGGGGAAAAAAAAAAAAAAAAGAATTGTGCCATTGCCATTGTGCCAAATGCCTCTAAAAGGTTTATTTATTGTCTGAAAAAATATGGATATTGATTTGGGCCTTATTTTTTTGGAGGGGGGGTATCTGTTGTTCATTTTATATGTATATATTTTACCTTTTTGTTTAGTTTATATTGTTTTAATTATTTTTAAATTACAATTGAAATAGACCTAAGCAAAACCAGTTCAGAAAATTGTTCATCTGTCCTACACAGGCTTTCATGCATGTTCTTAAGTTTCTGTGCTTTGAGCAAGCCTCATGACCTGACTGAAATTTAAGTACATAGGTGTGCAAAGCCTTAAAAACAGCCAACCCCCTTGCATTTCTTTCACCCCAGTAAGAATTCCTTTCTATAATTTTACAGATCCTCTTTTGGATAGATGCTTTTCTGTGCACAAATTCTCCAAATTCCTCTTACCACATGAACTTGCTTCAGTGTCCTTGTTTTTTGGAAACTGTTCAATGAGGACATCCTGGAATATCCCATCCTGGCATCCTGCTCACTTCCCACTCCCAGCAGCTCACTCTTATGCCCAGACTACCCACTCCTTGCAGCAACTTGCAGCCACACTGTGTTCTGGCTCAGGAAATGAACCTGGCTAGGAGCGAACCACTTCTTGAGTTATTTTTCAGCCTGTTCAGTCCCATAGCTAGTTCACTGAATGATGACACAAATGATTTGCTAGCTCCAAAGGAAAGGTGATTGGGAAGGGACCAAGTGACACTACCTCTCTGGTAGAAGCACTGAGTTATGCCACCCTAAGGTGGTTTTCCTGCAACTCCTGATACAGCAAGTGAGATACCAATATCAAGCCATTTTCATCCTGTCAGACTGCCAGGTTTTCAATAGGAAGATGAGGCCTTACCCAAATGTGCATTTCTCGTGTTCCTGAGATGCTGAACAGCTCAGCCCTGGCACACACAGTGGGCTGCAGGGGAAAGGGGTCATTACCATATTCCCATGCTGGGGCTCTCCTACCCATTCCCAGCTTTCCATCAGATCTAGCAAACTGATATGCCAGCTGATACGACAGAGACTTACTTTTCAGTAAAATCAGAAAACTGTGTGTATTGTGTGTTTTAATTTATTAAACCTTGGAAATTAAAGGTCCAGGCTCACACTGCACAAGAAGGTCCATGGAGGTCACTCAGTGTTTAAGCTGAGCTGCATCAGTGCTATGACCCAAGAATATCCAAATGTCACATACTTCTTTCCAAACTCTTTCTAATATAAGCTGAGCATTTTCATGGTATTTAATATGTATATATATATATTTATATATTTTTTAATCATCATAGTTGATAAAATGTAGAACACACGACAAAAAGGAAAAATATCATCCTCTGAATGTCATGGCTCAGCAAGCAAATGAGCAGGATGCTATTTAAACCGTGAAGTAATATGTACACCTACAGAATGAATGTTCTTTGTCAAGCTTCATATCATCATGAAGTTGATGACAGGCCAAATATGTTGTATAACCTCTTGCAAGGAGTGAGACACAAATCCAAACATAAGGAAACAAAAGGATAAGAATTCTTTATTTTCCCTCAAGGCTGATTTTCTGCTCTTTCCCAAATGGAGGAAGGCAGAGGGAAGAAAACTTGAAAATTTGTGCAAAGTCAGAATAAGTACCACATAATTAAACATCCAATTTAACTCAGTGTCCTAATGAATGAATAAATACAAGCACCAGCAGCAGATGCTGGAAAGCAGTAGTGGACAGTTGTGTGGCAAGTTATGTCCATTACAAAATAGAAAAGGAAAAATAATGGGGGTATCTTTACTTTTGATGTGGCTGTAACTTTATTTGAGTTATTCATGTCAATTCAGAGATGAGAAAGACTGTAGGTAATACAACTGATTACGTTATTCAGCATCTTCGAGGTAAGGAGACTTTTATTACTACACTATTACTATTAGTTACTATTTATCACTGGCCATGGATGTGCCAGAAGAACAAGGGCAGTAATTGTGTGTGTGCATATGCGTGTATGTCCTCCTAAAAATTAAATCTTCCTGCATTTTGGGTCATTAGTAACACCAATAACCTCATACATAGTAACTAACCATATAAAAAAGGTAAGAAAAAGAATAAAACGTCAACTTCTTGTGTTGCGTCACAGATACGAAAACTGGTTATAAAAGCGACCAAAAGTTTGTCAGCCAAAACTAAATCACGCAAATTCATCACAGTATGAGTTTCCTCATGTCATTGGTAAGCAAGCTCAATAACTTGTTTAATGAACTCAGTCACAGATGGAGACTACACTGGAGACTTTTCAGAAGCAGTTCTAAGTCCTTCTCAAAAAATAACTGTGTCAGGCATTTGGGGACCAAAATTCACGTAAGAACCCACCTTGAGAGGACACGGAATTGATTGCACGTATCTGTGACTCATACAGCTGTTTGTCAAAGCAGAGGGAATGAATGGTTTGCACCTGAAAGGGCACTGCTTGTTAATTCCTGCTGGTTTCATTCTGGGGGAAAAAAATAATCCCCACTCAGTCTGTGTCCTAAAGAGTGAGTCAAAAACATCAGCAAATAGGCTGTGCTGCAGTCTTTTTTCTCAATAATCTAACAGTTTTTCTCTAGAAAACCCTCTCAAAATGGGCTTGTGGGGAGATGCCCAAGTTGAGCCCTCATCCTTCTGCCAGGTGCTCGCTGCAGGGGCCTCTGCTTCCCACTGTATCTGAGCACAGACAGCATGCTGCTTGTGGTGGAGCAGACATCTTCTGGACCCTCAGCTCTAATTTGGGTTTAAGATCATCTGCAGTCTACAAGGCATCCTATTGCTGGCTGGAAAAGGAGGTGTTGCAGATAGAGAAGGTGTTCCTGGATGAGTGCTCCCATCACTGGCTAAGCTGTGTGATGGGCAGGGATGGAAAAAAGCCACCAGCTGTGTTTCCTACAGGAGCCGGTCCCATTCAAGGGTGCGTTTTCAGCCCCACCATGTGCTGCACCCTCAGTGGACTCCCAGGCCCCCAGCCCCACTCTCAGTTTACATAGAGGTTTGGACAGAAGCCACGCCAACAGCCTGCTGTCCCTGCTGCAGAGATGCTGCTGCACTGGGGACAGCTTTAGGCAAACTTGGTCACAAACTTGGATCTAAATGCCCAAACTCTACTGACATCTCATTTCAGGCTCCTCTGCCTCGTATACTATCCTGAGCGCAGATTTTCTGACTCCTAGTTCAGCTGTCCTTTCTAATAAATTTTAAAACAACATTTTTATTGTTGTTGTCACTATTTAGAAGGTTTCATCTGATCTTCACATTTCTCCCAAAAACTTTCACATAATTCAATCTTTGAACTCTTTGTTTGGCAGGGATATTGCAGCTGATGCTTTGTTTTGTTTTTCTCTTAAGTGAATGAGCTCTACACTTTTTTTTTCTTTTTTTATTGTAAGGATATTCCACATATCACTGATGATACAGAGCTGAACTCCAGATCCAGCACAGAGAAATGGCTCTAATCCTTCATACAAGATGAGGCTTTGGGTTAAGGAACACTCACAAATCACAGGCACACCAGTAAAATTCCTTTTCCTAGGGTTTTGTTGCAGTGAAATAGTTTTCTCTCATTAAGAAAACATGTTGAATGATCAGATTATTTTTATTCTAAATTGTATTTTATATGAGGCAGCCATCAGCAAAGGGAGGATCCGAGAGTTTCTGTGTTTAAAGCCAGAAGGAATCATCAGATCACCTAGTCAAGCTTCATAGGCGATTAAGTTTCAAGCTGGTATCTTATATTAAATCCAAAGTCTTTAGAAAAACGTAAGAATTTCAGGCGCTCGCATCTTTTGAGGAGATTAAGCTGTATGTTGCAGGCAGAAAATCCGAGAGACAAAGTTGGTGCCAGAGGAGTTGTGAACGGCAGAGAATTGATTAGGTGCAGGATGTTCTCAGAAGGTAAATAGTGCCCTCATCACTGAGGAAAGTAAAAAACCTCTGTCAGTCCCTGGAAGTTGAGCTACATTTCTGACCCCAAACCTGAGCATGTTGTGGGCAAAGTAAGCAATCTGTATCAGCAAAACAAGGGTTAACAGGGCACTGACTTGAGAAACAAGTGAGGCCTTCATTGCAGCCTAACTGCCTAGAGAGTCTGTAATATTTTGTTAAGACACAGCATTAAAGCCTCCATTTTAAAAAAGGTTTCTAGACAATCCTTTCTCTGATGGGAAATCAAGTCTGCATGAAGCAAGTTGATTGAAAGGCTCGACTGCTCTTCCTCAGTGGCACTGGCTGGTGGCTTGGGCCACCTCCAGAGCTGTCTGAGGCAACTGGATGAGCACGCAGTCCTCATCCAGGAGCCTACAGCCCCACTGGTTGGGTCCTCCTCCACCTGCAACTCTCCAAGAACGGTGAACTTGGAGTTCAGATCATGCTTCAAAGAAAATCCTGTCCCTATTCACAGCTTTTATCATCTCTGGACTCTTAAAGTTTAAGAAATCTGAATATATTTAACATTCAGCAACCACAGACTAGGAACAGCATAAAGTAAGTGGGAAAACATACAGGAAAATTATTCCCTAGGGAAGCCAACAGAGGGATGAGCATCTTGTTGAAGCACTCAGAACAGCCACCAATTAGGATACATGGTTATCAAATATTCATAGACTCTATCCTGCTATAGGCTTAAAATATTTAGCATGAAACTGTCCCCTGACTTTTAGTGATTCCAAAGGGGTTGAAAGATCCCCTGGATCCAGAAGACAGATAAGATCTCAGAAAGGCAAATGCTAGCCAGATGGATATGGACAAACCTCCATTACAATCATCTCACAGTGAGGTAGCTGCATTCAAGAGAATTGCTCAAGGGAAGAACTGTGAAATGCTACTTCATCATCTCACTGCATCAAGATCCATTTTCTTTGATTACAGTTAAAATCTATATGCTCTGCTGATTCAGGAACTCTAAATGTATTTCTTAAGTGCTACTTTTTGATTATTGAGCAAGGATAAAGTAAACAGTGAATGTTCTTGGAGCACCAAAGTCATCCTTTTGGATTATGAGTGAGCAAGAGTCACCCTAAGTCTGGCAGACAGCCATGGGGTGCATAAAATGAAATATTCAATGTTCTGTTGAATATCCCCTTGCCTTCAAGTGATCTTCCTGCACATTTGCAATGGGTCATGAGCCACTTTGCTTGCTATTTTGAAGCAGAGTGATAAACCCATACAAAAGCAAACCACAGCAGGATTCAAGTTCCTGAAAGAAGAGAGGAATAAAGTTTCTACCTGATATATTGAACATCCAGTGTCTTTATGCAATTAATTTCTCGGAGCTGGCAGGGTGTAGTTTATACCAGCAGAAAAGTGACCTCCACAGCTCTTATCAATGTCTCTGCAGAGATCAGCCCTTGATTTGAACCTTTGGTTCATTTGTCAGCATTGTGCATGTTAGAGGAAATGATTCTGTGCAGCTGCACTGGTGGGCTGTGATATCAGGTGAATTCAGTCTCCAAGCTCCCTGAGCAACACAGTGCACCGAAACAAGGATGTGACTGGTATTTGGTTCAGCCTGTTAATGAATAAAAGCGAAATGTCATCCAGTGCTTCAGAATGAAAGAAAATAATTCCTTTGGACAGACCGATCTAATTTTATCAGTGTTGATTTAAGTGGCAGGCCAAGGTTACTGTCTTTTGAAATTTCTGTATTGGAGCAGGAGAGATTTGCCAGTCAATACAGAAATAAACTCTACCCAAGACTGATCTTCTCTGACAGATTATTACGCAGTAGAATCCATAGGTGAAATTTCATGGCTTGTGGTATCCAGGATGTCAGACTAGATGATGATAATGGTCTGTTCTGAATCCAAAAAGTATCCATGGCTGTTTTCACAGAGAACATGCTGCTTAAAAATTCATTTAAAAATTGTTGAATTGAGCGAAGGAAAGAATACTGCAGTAGGAGTGGAACAGACAATTGAATCTTTGTTAATATTTCTCTACTCTTGGCAGATGCTGTCTCTCCTTTGGAAGAACAGAAAACATCACAATCCTTCCCTTTCTCCCACATGTGTTCTGTTTCAACATGAAGCAAAAAAGAGTGACCTTAGCTCTGCACAGCCAGAGCCAAGGGCTGGAACTGCAGGTTGAAAACCCATAAACCAGTAAAGCTATTTGAGTTGTAACATATTAAAAACAAACAAACAAATAAACAGATTTGATAGCTTTTTGCACTGTACAACCTCTTAAAATCTTGTTCTATTTTTTCCAGAGCTTTGGTTAAACAGATAATGTATTTGATAAATTTTCATTAATCCTATTCATAATTTTTCTGCACACAATGCAATCAAATATTCTGTTTCATTTATTACTTGATGTTGTTTAGAAATATCCATAATGGGTCATTCTTGGTGTTTATGTGCATACTATCCATTGCAGGCCACACTCAGTAATATATATAAATTCTAACGATTCTCTCCCTTTCATGTGTGATCAGGGAGTGACTGCACTCGTCATACCCTGCTACTGTGAGATGGAATAAGCACTTGTCTCTGTTGCACAGACAGTGAGGAATGCTGGTAAAGGAGTGCAGGGCCATTTCAGGGTTGTTCTTCCATATCCTCCCCCTTCTCACCAAAAATTAGTCCCATGCTGCAGATCTCACTTGCCATGGATGAAACTCTCCATCCTCAATTACTGGCTCCGGCCACCCTCAAACACAATTGGAGCCTGAAGCATCAACAAAGCAGATTGCTACCTCAGTAACACAACTTATGTAAATTACGTTTTTCTGCACATAAACTATATTTATCCTAACTTTTTTGAAGTTTCTATGTTGTATAGCAAGCTACCTAAGACTTGAAAACCAGCATATTTTTGTGTCAAGAAGCAAAAAAAAACCCTATTGTTTTCAGAGATCCATCCTTCATGTTCCCAGGTGGCAGTAAGTGCCAGGGCTATAACAGCATAGCTTGGACTCATAGACTACCTCCTATTCTACAGGTGGTGAGTGAAAAAATGGTTATTGGAATAGCAAGTATAAAGCAATAATATATTTTCATGCTGTTCAAAGAGAGGCATTGAGAAGATAAGACCAACTTTTTGTGATTCCGGACACAAGAGAGTTCCAGCTTACAATGGTCCACAGCATCCCTGTCCCACATTTATCACCCTAGGCACCGAGACAAACCTCATCAAACTTTGGATCCATAAGAACAGATCAGAAGCTACTAGGACAGAGGGTCATAGGAAATCAAACCACCTTCCCCACTTTCATCTGCAAAAGCAAACTATGCATCAAAGCACTCCTCCTCACTCCCTCCAGGTGACCAGCAGAAGCCTTGAAGCAACAGGGAAGCAATGGCGGTTGTAACAAGACGGACACTCCCAGCTGGAGACTGGGGAGCTCAAAGCCAATTCTGTGAGCACAGCTCAGAAACACTTGCGGTGAACTCAATGAGAGGCTTTTCTTGATGAATATTGGCAGCTAGTGACAAGCTCAGTGATTTTGAAGGGATGTATTTTGAGGGAACGTGAAAACAGCGTTAACGAGGGCCTACTCAGTTTTTACAACTGTGTGTCTCTGTCTACACAACAACCCTGATTAGGTAAAGATAATAATAGCTGTTTGTCTTTGTAGGTACACATCTCAGCTGGGAGCATTACATATTCGCAACAGCACAGAATAATTTATTTCTAGAGGGTTAGGCATCAGTGCTTCTAAAATCGGAAGAGACAGATAGCTATTGACTCTCATGCCACTAAGATCCTTGTGAAAAATTGGTGACAGGTTGTGTTTTTTTTAAAAAGGCAGTAAGACATAGCACTGATATCACAACCTTGGGCTCCCACTCGTTTCAAAGGATCCATCAACTTCATAAACTCTAATAGAGACAACAGTATCTCAACACACTTCATTTTAGTGAAAGTGGAAAAGTAGCTAAAACAGTGACAAATATTATGTTCCTAAAATTGGCATTGAGTCATTTGTACAAACGGTGACATTATTGTCTCTCTCCCTTGCAATCAGAGGACAAAATGTCAGCTGTTTTCTCTAAAAAAAGGAAGAACAGGCTAGATATTAATCCTTGACCCCTATGGCTCACCAGAGATTGTCTTCCTGCAGATGACTCACATGAGAGACAACTTTTATCAGTTCTGACTCTAAGATGTTTTTTAGCAGCATATTGTCAAGGACGATGATCAAAATCACACCCTTACTTCTTTTTTTTCACCCCAGTTATTATGCATTCACAGTGTCCTTGGAATAGCTTGCCCATGCTTCAGAGCAAGGCTTCAAAACCACCCGAGCAGAGCTCCCAGACTGTGCATTTCACTTTTACTGAACACAAGGCAAACTGGCCTTGTTGCTGTCCTCTTCTAGGGCAAAATGAACACAAAAGATTAGATAGATTTGATTATGCTGTGCCATATTCTCTGGTTTCCCAGTTCTGCATCTGGAGAAATAAAAAATATGCATAATTGCATTTGAAAACAAAGCCATGTGCTGCTTTTGTTTTTTTTTCTATTAGTCATTTTACACTAATGTTGGTTTCCTAAAGGATATTATGGCAAGATGTTATATGCTCTTGGGAAGAAGAAAACTCTATAAAAAAACATGTAAGCTGCAGAACATGTATCCTAAGTCATAATTAGGGTGTTTTACTTCTTTCATTCTAGCTCTCCCTCTCATAAAAAGCTTCTTTTGCAGATGGTTTAAAAATAATCATATTTGAGCATCCAAAACTAGAGCGAGCCAAAAATCCAGCATAGCTGGTCCCAAGTTGGAGTCCATCCTCACCAGTTACATTTCACAGGACTAAAATTTGTGCTGACAAGTTTTAGTTAACACAAGTAAGGACCTTGTAAGCCAAGAGTAAAAGGGATTGCATCAATACTCATGTACAATTGAGATCAAAAAGGGTTATTGGGTTGTTTTAAGGATTCTTTTAAATTTTTTTTCACTTAGATGTTTTCCAGTGGCAAAGTTTGCTCTATTCTCCTGTGGCACCAAGGTCATCTCATTAAAAACCTAGGGAGGAGCATCTGGTGTCCAGCCCCCAAGCTTTCTGTGGTTTTAATGTTTTAAAGCTAAGGTCATAGCAACAGGTGTGACCACAGTGGTGAAATGCTTTACTTGAAGGCTTTCATTTCTTTTTTTTTTTCTTCCTTCAAATAAATGTGATTTCTAATGTAAGACTTGCACTACATAAACACACTTGGTTCTGGCTTCAGGTAGCAGTGTTTCTATTCTTGCTTCTGTATAAGCACCTCGACTGCCTGTGAAAGATAATGATTAGCAGTCAAGTTTGTGCCAGACAGCGCCGCACTCTTGTCTGCCTGTTCCTCCCCAAAACCTGCAAATGGACTTGGGCTGCGTTCTACAACAATTACTGCCAGTCTCATCCAGAGCACTCAAGATACCTCTGAGTAAAGAGTGACAATTTTCACACTGGTTTTGCCAGATCTACAAAAGGAAACTAGGAAAATACATCCAATGCATTCTCTGTTAAAGCTTCAGGCAAAACTGAATCTCTCATCAGGAAGATGACAAAGCTCCAGACCACAGCATCAAAACAGTCCTTAGCAGAGCTTTTCCTTATTCCTTCTATCATTTCAGTTAATAAATAAAATAAAATTTTAAAAAATCTGTATCAGCTTGGAAGATGGAAGGACACCCATCAAGGAGAGGTCTGCTTTGAAGGAAGTGGAGGAAATGGAGTTATCTCAGACCTTATCTTAGTAACTTTAGACACCTACTTGCCATGGGGTGAGCTTCTTGCCCTTGGTTCTGTTTTCAGTCAGTAAGACTGTAGGGTGAGTTACACTCCTTTAAGAATGTCTGTTTCTGTCTCCAGAATCAATTTGGTTCATCCTAAGGTGGTTAAGGCTGGTGGGAGGACCTGATCCTGAATAGTGCTTGTCTCTGCATCTGCTAGTCAGTGAGTCTAGATAACTGGCCTATTTTATATGCTTTATTTTGTCCAGATAAAATAAGATGAAGTGAACTCCACCAAATATTGCTTCTATTTCATACTAGCTGCTGTGTGAACAATGTTAAAAGCCCTTGCCCACATACCAGCCTGGGACCTTCCAAATTGTTGAGCTGGTTAGGAACATGTGTTCTTCTGGTTTTCTGTTAGGATAATGCTCCTAGATCACTTGGTACTTAGGAAAATCCCACCTAGTTTCAAGCCTATGCCCAGACTGGACTGGTTTTGGTAATTTTAAAACATTTTCAGAACTTTTGAAAAAAAACCTCCAATCATTATGCTGCTGAGGAAGACTGAAAATCCCAGGGCCAGTGTTGGTGTCAGTTCCAGCTGCGTCAACCAGTGGATTGACATTTGTCTGGCTGAGATTTAGATCTTTGTTTTATCAGAGCTGCAAACCATTTGCCACTGTTTCTTTTAGTGACCTCAGTATTTTTTCCATCACCTGGTTATTTAGTGTATCTCATCTACTAGAAAGAGAAGGCATTCTGCACTGCCCATAAAAATGTCCTATGCTATTATGGTATATTTCATATGTGAACAATCCTGGAGACAGAAAAGCTTTGGTCAGCCTCTTCTCAGTTTAAACGTCATGTCTCCAATTATCACAATGAGTAATCAAGCATTGATGGAAACTTTTCATTTTAATTACATTCAATAACTCCTGCAATTTCTGTATTATTAATTTTCTTCAAGGCATTATAGGAAACCCAGATTTAGTGTTCTGACAAAAGTATAATGTGAATAAGCTCCACAGAAAGACAGGAAGCTAAACACATACTTTTTTGTCTTTTTTTTTTCTGAGAAGTGCAAGCCTTAGGCAATTTTGTGATTGATTCTTTCATTAATTTCACCTAACACCTTTGAATGTGAATGTTTTCACTCATTTTCTCCTCATGAACCACAAACATTCCAATTTTCAAACCATAAGTGTCCTGGTCAAGATGAAAAACTTAATGGCTATTTCTACCACGTAAAATACACTTGCAGGGGGAAGGTGGACAGAATCCCAACATCAAAAAAAAAATTTACGAAGACAGAATTGATAAAGAAGAGCAACAGGGACATTTCAGATAAAATTGGAATCTGTTGATGTGGCCAAAATATTAAAACAAACATGTCATTAGTGAGACACGTCCTTCAGCCACAACCCCAAGTCAGGAAATTTCATAAACTCACACCTGAGGTTCCATACATCCGTAAGAGCTGTGGATGCCTCTGAGACTTGCTTTAGGTGTTTTTCTGAAAAGCAATTGAGTTTCTTCCAGCCATGATATAAGAGAATTTTTAAAACTTACAGTGAGAATTGCTGAGAAATTTCATGATAGATGAGGTCCTGTTTGATAAGGCAGTTGCCATCTTTAGAAAAAAGGTCTTGAGGCACTCCAGTGTTGTGACAATAGCTGCCTGAATATTTACAGCAGTGTATGTGGCTGTATAGAGGGCAACAAAGGACAGTTATGTGTTGAAATGGGCCTCACATACAAACAGTACAAGATTTGTGGTCCAGGTTAGAGAAGCACGTGATACTGGGTAAACAAATCCTGTGGCTGGGTTTATCCAAGAACTGCCTGGTGTCCTGAACAAGGCCGTTCCTGTTCCAGAGGACCCCAGCAGTATTGCTGAACTGGAAATGCTGGTAATCTTCAGCTAGCAAGTGGGTTTAAGGGTGTAGAGGAAAAATAAGCAAAGACAGATTATTGGGAGCTAAGGGGAATTTCAGAAAGGTAACAATAATATATTTTTCTAAAGGTGTATTTTTTACATCATTCCTCTTCCCTGACTAGCTTGTTGTCAGTGACAGTGGATTCCCTATGTGTTTTCCTCATGTGGGAACATGAACACCTCTCCTACTGCCTCTTCTTACAGCACCAGCCAACAGAACCATGAGCTGTTCAGGGCCAGACCCTGCTACAGAGGAAAACATATTTTTGGGTTCTACAAAGGTCAGAATCCATCCCCTGAGAAAATGCCCTTGTGTTAAGAAGTGCAGCTTGCCCTCTCTGGATACTAGATTGTATCTTTGAGCTTCCTGAAAAAGTATTGTTCACTTAAGTACTGTTTTGGGGGAGAACTGAAGTCAGTTAAGAAGGCAATTAAAAATTGCTAAACTTGGAAAGGTGAAACGCCAGAGAGAGGAAAACCTCAGGTTCACACCTACCGCAGACTTGGATAACAGCAGGTGGGTCATCAGTTGCAAGAACAGGTTTATCAATACTAAGTTTTGCCAATTAATCCTCTCTGAGCTTTACCCAAGATCAGAGATTTTACAGAAACTTGGCAGAGACTAACAAGAAGAAAAGTAGAGCCTCTGAAACAGGTTAAGTATGTCACTGAAAAGCTGATAATCTCCTTGAGACACAAAGAAACTGAACAGATCAGCCTGCCTCTTTCTACCCGAACTGGAGTTAGGTGAACTGACATAAACCATAAACAATGTCACCCACACTGGCTTTTTAACTGTTTTTAACCATTTGCCTTAAGCAGCAATCACTTGATACTGGATGGTTGCTATTTGTAAAAGCAGACATGAAGATCCCCAGTGCCTCAGTGCCCCACTTATAAAACTGGTTAACATTGACACTAATGATGAAGAAGACCTCAGGGATGATACAGATCATCCCCCTTCTCTGTGCAGATTGCCTCTGCATCATACCAGTTTTAATACCCCTCTCTTTGCTGGAGGATTGCAAACAGTAGCACACCTGGAGCTGGACTTGCAGATGAAAATGCAATACAAGCATGCTTTGGAATATTTGGGTGAAAGGAGCCATAGGATATTTTGCTGTATATTTTTGGGTTTTATTCTATTAAAATGTTTATATGAAGCGTGTTCTCTGTTATTTGCTGGCTTGCTTTCCTAAATGAAACAGCTGGCATAGGGCCTCCAGGTCCACTTCTTGTGTGAGCAGTGGGTGCGTGTTTAGTTTTGCACTCAGTAGCTGTTTACCTCCTGCGTGTTCCTCAGCAGAGTACCTGTGCTAATTAAGTGCCATGTGGTGAGCTGGTTATAAAATACTTATTGTCTCTTCCATGAATGTACATTTTATGCGTTTCCATGGCATTATGTTCAGGGCCTCTGGCATTTCCGCACCTGTATGCTAATGGCACATTCTAAGTGAGACGTTTTCCTCCTGTATTCTTCCGTTATTCACTTTACAATGCTTTGAAAAGACAGGCTTTCAGTGCGCTCTCACAGGCACAGGTGTGACAGGCACTAGGTAGTGAATTTGGCAGCTTTCAAACAGGAGTCACTTAGCAGTAACTGGTAAAACCCAATATCCATGGTATGTCACTTATCACAGGATGTCACTGCAGCTCTCGTGTGCTAAGCAGCTTCATTTGGCAATTCTCTTACACCTTCCCATTTTTCTATAATGCTATGGAGTCACTATTTGGAATACTACTTGTCTCTTCTGTTGTAATAAAAATATGAGGTAAGATTTATTTGGGGATGTAAAATGACTTCCCGCAAAAATCAGAAGTAAGTTTCTAAATTGAAAGTCATGGGAAGAGCACAGTGGATCCAGAGACAGCTAGGTCACAGGAACTTTCCCCCAGAACTTCTTGTGTTGATGCAAATTTCCCCTTCACATTTCTTCTCCAGCAAACATAAATGCTTACATAGAAAGGACTGGGCAAGGCACTAGTTTAGACACAACTCATTGCTGCTCTCATTAGTGGTACTGTACTGTTTCTATCACTGTGATGGGAAAGGTGAAGACATGCAGGTGTAGGCTCAGGCTGAAGCCAGGACACTGACAAACTTAGGTACTCATTATGAAAACAATAACTAACACATTAAACCATCCTATAACCTAAAGAAAAGTTATAAATCTGTGGCGAATCTGTGGTCTGATTTTTTTTAATGTTCTAAGTCAACTGGAAAACGCTGGTAAGAGAGGAGTCCTTTCTTTGCTGGTGCAGGTATTTACGATATGTCTGTTTAATTACTCTCTTCCCTCCATCCCCCTGCCTTTCAATGCAGAACTGACTTATTTTCTCATTTAACAGAACCCGGTCCTCAAGCAGCTCACCAGCCTCTGGAAAAGGTTTAATCTGTATGAGGTCAGCAGCAGGGTCTTCAAGCAGGTGTCCAGAAGCAGGTGTGAACTGGTCTCAGTAATTATCCTCAGCTCTCAATTTGTCCTTCAATGTCTATTTGAAATTTAACTATAAAATAATCAAGTGGCTTGTACCCCACTTCGTCTCCAAAGCACGTCAAATCAAAGCAAGAAAGATTAGAGCACAGCAACTCCTCCAGCTTTTCTTGTCACTGAAAGCCCTTGCAGATGTTTCTGAGATGTAAGAGATTAAGAGAAGTGGAGGTTTTACCTGAGGCACTGGAGTGCTATTGAGAGAGACTGTGACAACACGGGTCCATTTCAGGAGCACAGCTGAGGAGGTTGCGCTTGGCCGGAGTCTGTGAACAGGGCAGCCAGCATCACCTGGCCACGGTAAAATCCAGAAGAAAAAGACTTCCATGCAAGCCATAATGAACCCATAGTTCCTTTCTGTCTCTAGTGGGAATACATCTTAAGGTACTATATTCTAATAATAACACTGTTACTTGACAGTTACTTCACAATAGACTGTAGTCTCAAGCACATTTTCTTCCTTTGACAACTACTTTCTGGTAGTAAAAATTACAAGGAAAAAAAAAAAAAAAGAAATGACAGCTCTGAGTAAAGTGATTACAGCAAGTATAGACAAGAATTAGACCATACAAAGAATGTAATTTTAGGCTTTAACAATCGCAGGCTAGATGTTACAAAATGCCTATGACAGATTACGTTAACTACATCTTGGCTACACACAAAGAACAGCACTGTCTCATCCTCCTGGCCACAGTGGGGTTCTCATCTTTTTCCCACAATAAGATGCCACTTTTTTCAGGATACCTTGTTAACTGCAAAATGGTGTCTTGGTTTTGGATTTGCTTATTTGATACCTTTCAAAAAGCATTTTTGTTGGAGAAAATGACAAAATTCTCCCTGGGTGCAGAAAGCTAAAGTTTTCTATCATCCTGCTCTGAAGTTTTGCAGTTTATTTAGCTTCCTCTACTTTAAAATTCATGAAGTCTGCTTAAAAATCTACCTTTTGCATAGGAAAATGAAGCAGCCTTCAAAAACCTATAATACTTGACCAGGCTTTCTAACTTACGGGATCCTAATTTGTCACATAAAAAATAAAAACACAGGAACTCTGAATATTATGCTAAAAGGGTTTATCAGAATTCTTTACGTTTCTTTATAGATGTGTACAATCAAAAAAATTATCTAGCCAGAATTGTCTAAAATCCAGATGCATTAACCTTTCAAGTAATATCTTTCTGTGCCCTTTTTATAGTTATGCTTTCTAAACACTGATCCAATTAACTGAAAAGTATCTTCTGGAAAAACCTGTCATTTGCTGTTCTGTTTTACCTTAAGTTGCCTATAGAATCTCCAGTTCCACAATTAAATACCCATGGGGAAGTTAAACCAAGCAGAGAATGAGCAACTTATCTGACTTGAACACGTGGCTGCCCATGGCCATGGCAATCCCGCACCTCTGATGACCAAGGGCATGGTTCAGACCAGGCCTGGGCTCTGCCTGGACTCATCCTCCCAAATGACCCTCTGTAAAGCTTTAATGTCTTTCTCTGACAGTGAGCAGATTTCTTTTTTACATGTAGGAAAAATGAACAAGTCAAGCAAAAGAAACCCTTGAAGCACAGTGGTTAGCTAGACAAAGAATGGCACACCCCACTCTGAAGCACAGAGACAGATCTACTGGGAATTGTCCATTTAAAAGGTCATTAACCAGTCTGTCCTGTATGTTTGAGCCTATGGTGAGCAGCAGTACTGGCAGACTTACAAAGTGAATTGTGATGGAAGCTGTTGAACAGCGTGCATTTTCACAGTATCTAAGCAGAGCACAATTTAGTGGATCTGTTGCTCTAATCGTAACATGTTGCAACAATTCACCACATTCAATCACCTGCAGAAACCTACTGCAACTAGTCCTGCAAAACAAAAAGGAGGGAGTGGCACCAGGAAGGCCAGTGGGTCCCGGTACAGACACACGAGCACTAATGAAGACTGCCAGACCCTGACATTGCTGACAGGACCCTCTATCCTCGCAGACACCGTATTGTCTTTTTCTTCATCCATTGGATGCTTTCCTTCTGCTACAGATGAAATCTCTTCTCAGAAGGAAACCTTCTGCGGGTTTTTGAGGAAGAGATGTTTTGTAGTTTTAATAAAAGGATTAGTCAGGTTGTACAACATTTGGTACTACAGGATGATGTGTAGATAGGGTCACTGGAAATGGAATAATTATTATTTGGGATATGGTGCTTCAGCAGTCAAGGCCAGGTGCTTGGTAGGTTTTGGTTGGTTGTCATACAAGTGGAGAGGCTGCAGTTTCAGATCAATACCTGTAAGGAGAAAGTATTCATGGATGTGTCAGCTAGCATATTTCTTCATCTCAGTTGCAGACAGCCAGTGAGACATTATGCTTTGGGATTTCAGTAAGTGATGGTTAATGTAACAGAATAATAGAAAGTAACTGCAGAATGATCACAAATTGATTCAGCTTATATTTAAAATCAAATAGCAAATAGGGGTAGGTCTTTAACTAAGGATTTGGATTTCAGAAAAAGCAAATTTAGACAAGCTAGGGAAGTTGATTAGTAAAATCAGTTGGACTGAGACGATAGAACAGCTTGACTGTGGAAGGACAAAGGAATTTTCAACTGTCTAAAGAGCTAAATGTAACAGAAATCTTTATCCTCAGCCAGAAGAAAAACTTACAGAAATGGGTTCCACACTTATGTGAATAAATATCTACCTTTTAAAGGATATAAAAAATATTATACCCTTTAAAAAGGTATAAGCAAAGGATGTAAGCAAAAAGCTTACAAGAGGTAGAAAAGCGAAAGGACATGTCAGTAAATAAACCTAGATTTCACAGGTTAGGACATACAAGGGTGAAAAAACAGGAACTGCCAAAAATCAATCTGAGATAGATCCTGCAAGGGATACAAAACCAAGCAAAAAAAATGTCCTTTGGAAATATACAGCAGAATGAAACAGGATCAAAAGTTTGGCTGCTAGTCCTCATGATTGGGTAACTTGCAGATTAAAGATCGTCTAGGTGTGATCCCAAAACTAGAGGATGTATGTACTGATGGCAAGGGCAATATGTAGAATGAGAATGATGATATGTAAATTAAAGCTAGTCCCTGGAGAAGAAATTAAAACGTGAGGAGGGTTGCAAATGAGTATGGGAAAGGAGGAAGTGGGAGTAGTCTCCATACCAGAAATAAGGTCTGATACATGGTGTAGGTGTATTTGTGAGCTATTTTTA
This sequence comes from Pampusana beccarii, assembly GCA_013399365.1. Lineage (NCBI taxonomy): Eukaryota > Metazoa > Chordata > Aves > Columbiformes > Columbidae > Pampusana > Pampusana beccarii. The sequence goes on along the minus strand of VWYH01006967.1, from coordinate 164,788 downwards.
GGAAATCCCCTAAATGAAGTGTGATACTTTCTAAATGGAAACTACTTACAAGGAGGGGGGAAGGGGGACACAAGGTCAGAAAACATCCCCAAAAATTATCTAAACAAATATGATTTGACTTGAGTAGAAGGTTTTTGCAACAGATTTGGAAGGAAAGGAGAACAATAGACTTGGAGATAAACACAAAGTGGCTTACTATTACGCTAATCTCAGTAAGAACTACCTACTAGATATGAGTGTAGTCCACTGGCTTTCTGCTGCTCCTTGCTCTGCTCAAGTCCAACTAGTTCCATGAAAAGCCCAGAAACAAGGAAAGCATAGGAAGCAAAAGCATGTAACCATGTCAAGTACGTATTTTCTGTTTATATTTATGCAGTAAAAACATACTTTACAGTCATGTAGCCTCTCTTTCTCTATTTCAGTCATTATTTTCTCTTCTCCTACAGACTGTCTCATTCTCTGACTGGCTGGACAGAATTTTTTAACTTCTTCTGCTTTCAATTCATTTTTCTTGAAAACGTATGACAAAATTCCTAATTGCTGTATTTCAGGGAAGGGCTCATCAGGACATTGCCCAGTGGTATTTAAATTTCCCTGACTAGGAAATCTATTTCTTGAAGAATCCTAAGGGTATGTTTTCCTGTCTCTGTCTCTTACATGTGTCTTGCCACTTGTCAATGACAAGTATGTTCAAATCTATCTCAGTCACTTCTCCCTGATCAGCTTATAGTGGAAGTTCATATCAGAGACTTTCTTGTCCTAAAGGGCTTTTTTAATGTCCTGTGTAGTCAAATATTTTTCAGCTACATCTACCATCCCTCTTCTGTCCTTTCCTGCTGATATTCTCACGCTGTTCTGTATGATGATGCTTCCCAATTCTGTCAGTGTTGCACTTGTCCTGTTTGTGTGAAGCTCATTAATGGAAACTAACAGGGTCAGATCTTCTAGGAACCTCCTGCTACTTCATCTTTAAAACTAGCTATTTCCCCTGCAGCCAGTTCCTGGCTGTGCTCTACCTCCCTGTGATAATTCCTGTATCTTCAACCTGACTGTGGTCCTGAAATTTAAAATAAATGGCAATCAAAAGTGGTATGGAGCATGCGAATTCTTACTGAAACTGTCAGATGATTTCCAGCCTTTATCAGGATTTGTCTCTATGTCAGTTTCCAGCCCATATGAAATGGCTGCCGTGCAAACTGATAAATGCTTTTGTAGCCAGAGGGAGCTGAGGAAGATGTTTAAAATATAGATACCTGACAGTTTTGTAAAGGAAGCAACAATCTGCTACCTCAAGAGCAGTACACCACAATAAAGGTTTCAGAGATATAAAAGAACATATAAAGGTCAGCACTTAAAGAACACCAAAAAAAATTGGGGCTTTTCACTAAGGTATTTTCTGATACCTTTTACATCAGAGTTGCCTGGAAATATTATTGCTTTCAGAAAAGAAAACAGAAGTGCCTGAAGAACAGTTACTTGTTTGTCACACATGACAGGAGTCTCTATGGCAATATGCTTGGATAGAGGCCTGAGCATCCTGCTCTGACCTCAGCTGACCCTGCTTTAAGCACATAGGTTGGACTAGAGCCCTCCTGATGCTTCTTCCAATCTGAATTATGTGATGGTCTTGTGAGGCTCAGATGCCTCTATGCTGCCCTGAGGCACAAGCAAGAAGGCTGAGGTTACATAGCAGGGGTTTGCTGGCTGCCCAAGTGCACCAGGTGAGCCCTCTCTCAGGCATTCCTTTCTAATTTCTGTCCCATCTCTCCAGGGAAGGATGCCTACCATGTTTTTAAGGGACTCTATCATAGCCCTGTGAGACCCAACTATAGCACTCTGCAGAAGCTTTAAATTACACAAAGTAAGCAGCAAGAACTGAGACATCAAGCAAAGCTGACCTCTATCAGACACCTACTGTCTGAGTGCAACACGGTACCCAAGGAAAATCAACCTTCAGGCTATTCTGACTACCATGCAGTCCCTTGGCAGGACAAAAATTACAGAGATAAAAAAGTAACTTGCACTCAGTCTTCTCACTGCAAACGTGTGCTTCCACTCTGAGCACAGAAAGGGGGGATAAGGAACAGTACAATGCCTGCCTCATTCCTGAAACTGCCCTTCTTCCCCACTTTAGAAAGCAAGAAAAGCAAATAAAGAAATAAAATAAACTCCCAACCACAGCCCTACTGAACCCCAGGAATAATGTGCTACAACAGAATAAATCCAAAAGGATTGTTGCCAAGGTGTGGTATCCACTTCTCCATGTCTGCTGTGAGTGACCTGATGAGATGGTGAAAAGAGAAAATGCAACTTGGGTTGGTGCAGCTCCCATCTAGTGAGTAGCTCTGGCAATTCGCTGGTGTACGCTGTCTAGACAGATGTTGAAAGCAAGCTGAAGAAATACTGCAATACACCCAGAAGGTTCAAAAAAACATATTCTAAAAGAGCTAGTAAATTTTACCTTCTGCCTTAGGGAAAACTTCAGCGCATGTAATCAATGAGAGCTTTCTTGGCTGCATTTGCAAGAGTTGGCTGGTCCCAAAGACTGAAAAAGTCCCAAGGCTGTGTCCAAAGAATCAGACAAGAAGCAAAGAACAAGACCTTTCTGATAAAGAAAAAGAAGGTCCTGATTGAGTGCGTGTTATGGGATCTGACCCCTACCGCATCCAGCGTTTGTTTCTCTCCTGGGGCTGGGCTGGACCATGGGCAAGACTCATTCTCCTGAAGCATGAAAAAGGAAAGGGTAACATGCTTCTTAATTGAAAAAGAAAAAAAGACTTAAAGCAAACTATTTTTCCAATGAGATGTGGCTTCCACAGATTTGAAAACTTCCTTAAGAAAATTCTGAGGTTAAATAAATATAAATAGTGGAAAAAAAAAAAAAAAAGTAAAAAAATAGTAAATAAAAATAGTAAATTCTATGATTCTTCTACAAGAGAACCTAAATTAAACAGCTTGTCTGCATTGTTTCAGCATTAACTTCTGTGTCTTTTTTAGCTGTTTAGTGCCACATGGGTGCTGCTGTTACATACTTTATGTCACCATGCTCTCTGGACATACTGCCTGAACTATACGTCTGATGGCACACTGTGATAACACAGCCAGTAGCCTGCATTGCTCCAAAGATGTTCAGTTTATTTCAGGAACAATGTTGTGACAAACATTTCTATTTAACCTTTTAATATGCCCAAAGGTAAAAACCAAAACTCAAAATACTCAAAATTCCCTCCAGGTAAAAATTCTGTTTTCCTATCATCTCTTGCTTTAGGTCAGATAAACAGAAAATAAAAATAAAAACGTCCCTGCAAAGGACTCTCACTTTGGCACAAAGGCAGGATTGAAGGCAGGTTTGTTTTGAGCTTATTTTGTTCTTCCATGTGAAATACTATGGAACTACCCAAGATCCTCCAGGTTCATTTACCCAGTGGGGCTTCTGACTGACCCAGTCAAGCCAACACCTGCAGACTTTGGGACAGCAGGGCTGACCATGACTGGTGGCACCTGCTAGGAAATCTGAAAGCGTACAAGCTGAGTAACAAAGAAATACCAGGTAAAATAATGAATTAGCTTGGGGTTGTGTCAGCAGCCCAGAGCTCCCCCCACCCTCTTTGATTAAACTGTCAAAACATATTCTTTAAGCATGTAGTGTGCCGGTACCATGGTGTTTGTCTACGGCTCAGTGGCACTGGGAGGAAAGGATTTAGCTGTCTGCAAAACAAACACACAGACAAAATCACAAAGCAATAGCAGGCACGACCAAAGGCACAAAACCCCCTTTTCCAATCGATAGCTGTACAGTGCTCACAAACATGTGCCAGGAGCCAGGCTATAAAACAGATGCCTGTGTTAGAAATGACACCTTGGGAGTGAGAATCATTCCCCTCTTGCCAGCAATAGGGTAAATCCACCCCACTGGTTTCCACAGAGGGTTATTCCTATTTATCCCACTGGAAGACACTTAGGATCTTGCTGTGCCCTTGACATTCTCTGCCCCCTGTCCTCCTCACTAAGTGTACCATGGCTGTTCTCACAGAAGTTATTTCTTGATGAATTACAAAAAGAAATTGAGTTAGAAGCACCTTTCTGATCCTTCACGTACCCGCACCCTCTCCCCAGCCAAGGAAGTGCCCCGATATTGGGGTTGGCACTGGAGGGCACAGCAGAGCCATGGGCAGCCTCACTGTATCAGAGACACAAGGCTTGAGAAAGTGGCTGAAACCATCGGTCAGGCTAGATTAGCTAAAGTGGAGCCCAGCCAGAAGAAAAAGGCTAGAACTAAGCTTGTAGGAAATGTCATCAGATCTTCATTTATTAAAGGTAGGCAGCGTCTTGATCCCTTGTTGTGACAGGCAGATTACAAACATGCACGCGGAGATAGCTGTTACACCTCTGTGCAAAGCTTAGTTGCACTCACAATAAATTTTAAAATACTGTCAGCTACTCACTATCATTCCCTTCCTAGAGCCCCTGATTGTGTCAAGTTATCAGATTTAGAGAGGACATTTGGCAATTATATTCCAAATTCAATCCTTATTTCCTTTTAAAATTTACAAGCTTAGCTAAAATAAAAATACTCCCTTTAGGGCCTTTTTTCAGAATTAGAAACATAAAAAATGTTTAAAGCTGCAGGAAGGCACGCTTTCTGAGGTGACACTAGTTTATGTAAAGAGATTATTCAAATACAGTGGCAGTTCCTTTCAAATAACTGGAAGGTTATATTCAGGAAACAAGATCCTAAGATTGCTTAAGCTCTCCAGAGTAAAGAGATGTCACTACCTTCCTTCAGCCCACTGCTCCGCCTCAGCCTTTTGAACAGCGTGCAGCTCAGGGGTGGAGGAAGGTGTGAGTGAAGAGAGCATGCAGCAGAAGTCTTTCCCTTTTACACATCCTCCAAAACATAGCACAGCACGGGATCTTATGAGTCAGTAAAGGTACACAACATATAGGTGGGAGGAAAGTAGACTACAGTTAGCCATAACCTGTAGTCTGCAATCAGTTGCTTTTTCCAACTGATTTCTGTTGCTATAAAACATTGGCAGAAGATACCGTGCCCATGTGGGTGTGCATTACCTTCATCTCCTCAGGATGCAAATGACCGCGCAGACTAAAGGGGAAATCAGCGTGCTGGTGGAAAAGCTCACATGCTGCAAGCTGGTCCCTCAGGGTTATACTCACATGACCCTATTCACACTTGTCTGAAAAATTTTCTAGGAAAGCAAATGTTACCTTTGCCAAATGAAATACATTGAAGTAAGCAGACTGCCATGATCCTTTCCAAGCAAAAAGAATTCACCTGCATGGAGTTTTTGCACCATTACTGCTGTTCGTGGAAACATTTCACCTCAGCACAGTTGTTTGCTGTTTCAGGCCTTAGTTTTGTTATCCAAGCTGGGAAATGCCAGAGAAGTAAATATGTGTAGCATTCTTTGGCGTGAAAGAACTCAGCAGTGGTGGGAACAGGTAGCTGAAAGGATGTCTTATTTTCTGTTTTGTTTGGTTGTTTTTGAACTGCTTGCAATCACTTCTTCAAACAAACAAACAAAAACCCAACCAACAAAACAAACAAACAAACAAACCAACCCCTAAAAATTTACCTCCTATTTCACTTGCTACCTCTGCTGAGAACTGGAGGATTTAAAGAAATTTTCTGGACATTGAGGTTTTTTTACTTTAGTATTTTATATATACACTATAGCTATGCTTCCTTCTTCACCTTCTTCTGTGGGAATCACACAGCCTAAAACGTTGCACTGATTCTGGGGAATGAGATGCCATGAATGAGCTCTGTAACCAGGAAAAAGGAAAGCTCAGCTCTCCAGGTGGAGAAGTTTCACAGTACCTCCAAGGAAAGTCTCTGCTTTCTGACCTCAAACCTTCAGGTATTGAGACCTTCAAAACTGAACTGGGATTTCAGTGTAGAGCAGGGAGTGCGTATTGGCCTTGGGAAGAAAGCAAACTTGGTACAATTGTTACTGAGGTTTATGCTATGGCATTTCCATCAGCTGAGTCAAAGAGACAGAACTAACAAACAGGTTTTTGACCATTTGCCATCTCTGTTCGTTAATGCCTCCTAGGCCGGTATCGTACTGCTGCTATACTGGTAGTTGAAATGGTGAAAACATGTTCACCCCAGTACAAACTCAAGCAGTAGCAAAACAAATAGGTACGTTACAAATTTCACTTGTGGCCACACTGGAAACAGAATACCAGGATACAAGAGAGGAGACAATTAGAAATTGCACTCCATTTTACTCTGTGAATATCAAGACTGGGTGAAACATTAAGGTAGGGTTGTTATAGCAACAGGATATGGATCTGGAAAAACCCTGAAGTCTCATTTCTCCAGAGAATGCTTCAACAAGACAAGCTTTGAGGGGCGAGGTAGTGTCTTTCAGTAAAATAACTGATGCAATGGGAAAAATAAATTAAACAAGCTTTTGGACCTATCAGCCTCCTTGAAGAACTGTTTATGCTCTTGAAAGCTTTTCTGTTTCATCCAATTACTTCAGTTGCCCTCTGAAGACCTTCATATCAAACTCTTCTTACTTATGTCTTTAGTCCGTCCTGGCTACAATACTCCTGTGACAGACATAGTGCCACACTGAGATATACAACTGCTTTCAGAGGTCTTGTGTAGTGGGAGATCACAGCTGGCTATCAAAAAGAACAAATGAACAGAACTCATAAAAAAATAGGGCCTCCCGTACATACAGAGTCCAGCTCAATAGAAATACCATAACATTGTCATACAGGTGTTCATTATTAAAGTGGTTCCAGAAAACAAACAAACAAAAACCACACCACCACATGCCTGCAAATGTATTTTCCCCTTAGATGTGAAGAATCTGTATGGACTGGAGAGAGGTATGAAAAAGAAAGTAAGACAGACAAGGCAAGGAAGAAAAGGGAAAAAAATATCAAGAACCAAGGATAAGACCATGAAACACAAAAAGCTCATAAAAATTTTAATGTCCAGCTGGTAAAGTGTGAGGAAGTCAAGTCACTGGTGGACACAGGCCCAAAGTCAAGAATGCGGAACACAAGGAGTGCCTCTTCCATGTGTAGTGCTGCCCCACTGCAGGGCTGAGTGATATTGCTGCTTCAGTGATATGCAGCAGATCTGTTAAATGTAAAAGCTGACTTTGATGTGTTTGCCACCTGCACCATACCTGTGTACCTCACAGAGAAACCCTGAGTTCTTCAAGACCATATCTAGGTTTATAGCCCTTAGAGGACCTGGTTTAATTCATTTTTCCATAAAGCTCTGAGGAAAAAACTCAATATTTTTTCTGATGTTTTTGCATTCCTACATTTTATATATTTGTCAGCCCCAATACCAACAAAGGGTTCTTCTACTTTGTCAAGCAAGTACACCAGTGAACCCCAAGAGACGAGTTAAACCCTGACCAGAGTCCAGAATCGACCAGTGCAGGGGAAGAAAATCCCAGTGGCCACCAGCAGCAGAACCTGGCAAGGAGGAAATTCCCCAGCTGGGCATGAATGATGAGGCTCAAGGTTTGCACAGCAGACCCTCAAGGTTTGCGCAGCAGACCTGTGTGATGGATACACACATACTCACAAAGTGTGCCTCTGAGTGTCCACAGGCAGCATTATCCACATTTCTGCCAAGCACAGCTGCTTCCAGATTTGGGCCCATGCCAGGGGAGCAATGCACCCTCCCTGCAGCTCTGCATCTCAGTGTTGCTCCCTCTATAACGCAGATGCCCACTCTAGGAGATGAGGATATGTGGCTGTATGTGGGTCTCAAAGGAGGGCCCTGTGTTGGCTGTGCTGGGTGCACTGTGAGCTGGGGTGGGAGAGAGGGATTGAGGAACGGGAGTAGTGAGAGTCAGAGCTGTGCTAGATGCTGGGATTATAATAGATCTTCTCTAGAAATTACTTCGCTGGCCCTGACCGTGGGAGTAGCACTATGGATTTTGGCAGAGGCATCCAGTAAGGCTGTGGTAAGTGGTGATTCTGATAAGGAAGTAACTCAGCTTAGAGTCAAAAACTGCAGATGCAAGAAACTCTCAAAATATCCCTGGATGGGGAAAATGCACGAGATGCTTTGTGAGCAACAAGAGAGCCTGACGTGATCGTTGTCGAGCGGGGGTTAACCCAGGAAAACTGTGCAACACTGGTGCCAAACTGGTATGGGACACCACAAGCAAGATTAAACAGAGACTTGGAGTTTTCAAAGCTCTTCACAAGGTCAGCTCTTCTTACCCCACATTAGGAGAGCAAATGAGCAAGGCTGCACACCAGTCAGGCTGGACATTTTTCAGACTCTTCTATGAACAAAGGGATAATGGGCCCATTTTCTCTCAGTGCTTGTTCCGTTGTTCGAAATCTACAGCATTTAAGGCAATGGCATGAAGTCTCATTTAGCAACAAAATGGAAAATGTACAAATTTCTCTCCATTGTATCCTGAAAAGCTACCTTTAGTCTAAAGATAAGGGACAGTGCTTCAAGGGGTGAAAGCTCAGTAAATCATTCCTGTGCTCTTCCTTGCCCTGCTAATGGTTTTCTGTGTGACACCTTCTAACTGGTCTGAAGTTTTCCCCACCTGCTGACCTGAGATACATTTGAGCAGATTGGTCTCACCACTTCTGGCTTTGTTGCGTATTATCCTTAAATTAAAGGATGTCTCTGTTTGCACATCAGCTACCATTTTGCAGATGGCTGTGGATTAACTGCTAAACAAGATAAATGAAACAGTAGAGAGCATTACTTTACATCCATCTTGGAGAGAATCATAATGGAAGGCACCAAAGTACAGTACATCAGGCACACCAGTGTCATTTTCCTTCTACAGGACCACAGTTTTCCAACATCGCTGCATGAGCAAGTGCTGTCTGTTTAGAGTACATGCATAGAAATACTGTTTCCTGCACCCCTGTTTTAAAGAAACTTACTCTTCTGCAGTTAGCAGCTTCCTGTCCAGATGTTTACAGCAAAAATGTGCTCTTTCCAAACTTTTTGAAATGGTTTTATGGTATAATGCAGAGCAGGCAAGTTTAATGCTGTAAGTTCAAGCACAAAATAGAGCGGCACAGCAGCAAATGGACCCATTAGAACCCTTCAAGCCCTTGTTTCCTTTTACTTAAGTGGTGCTTTGTACATGTTAAGTATGAAAATGAAGGATTGCAGATATTCTCTTTCAATTTTATTTAGTATTAAGTATGTACTTAATGCAAGCCTTTGGATTGTTAAAACATCTTCAGAGATCCTTTAGTAACTGAGGACAGACTTGAACAAGCTACTAAATGTCTGAACTAAAAATTGAATTATTAAAATGAAAAAGACATAGACATGTCTAATTGTAATAAAATCATAGTGCTTCTCATGGCTGTCTTTAAGCCTGAAAAGGCAAGCTTTTTTTCCCAAACCATCTTGTTTTTACCACCAAAATGTGACCCCTACTTTATATGCATGCAATTTTTATGCATGGGTTTCTTCAGCAGCCTTATTGGTATTCACTGTTGCTGTCTTTTATTCCATACTGAGCTTCTGCAATTCAGGGCATGAAGCATTTCTGTTGTGTAACACGATGTGATGGACTCTTCGAAAACCTTGTTTAACCATACTATCCAAAATATTTATTACATATTTAATTTGGCTTTATTTTTAACAGACTTTGAGGTGATTTTGTGTTAATGTCAGGGTGTTTTCAAATTATGACAATAGCACATTTAAATGATAAGTAGTTGTGTCAGTTTATCTAGTATGTACATTTGCAATCTAAGCTTTTTTCCTGGGGGATTGAAAGGATTACAAATATTTTTAGGATGAATTTCCTTTATCATTTTTCTTTTACTTCTAGACCTTCCTGTTGCTATCATCACCTTCCAAATATAAATAGATGCAGCAGTTAACATTACTGACTATATATTATACCTGGAAATAAGCAATTAACCAAGGTTCTTTTACTTAATTAGAGATGTTAAAATTATGTGCTCTAAAGTGTGATGTTAGTCATCCATGTGACCTTAGAAAAGCAAGATAATAGTTTAATTCTGTATTTCTGTAAAGTCTACCAGCAAAATTAATTTCATGGAGTGCCAAGATCAAAGCTGATCTGGAAGTACCTCAGATTACAAAGATGCCAAGTTCATCCACGTCTCCCCTGAAGTAGAGTTGGCCTAGCATCCTCCTTTTTTGAGGGTAGAAGTATAGACAGATGTTTTATTCTTGGAGGGAAAAATATTTCTATGGATTTAAACAATATCAGGAGATATTACTATCTTGCTGCCAGCTCTGTGGGCAGTTTAACAACCCTGGTAATTATGCATTACTGCATGCCAAAGGCTGGTGTTGACTTTGGATGGCTAATCTCGGTCTGCAAAGGGAAATGCAAGCTATCTTGCTGGTACCAATGGTACCAAGGCATCAGTCAGGGGTTAAATACATCCCAAGGTTGTCAAGGGAGGTGAGTGACCTGGAAATATGCAGGGATGAGGACTTGTGCCCTGAACAATTTCATAATAAGCTACTGAATGCTATAAAGCTCTACAGTAACCCTGCTATGTGTTCTCTTCTGTTAGCCACCCCTTCATACAATAATCTTTCTTCTCCTGCTCCTGCCTCTCTTCTCATTTTCTCTTGCCAATCACTTTCTTCTTTCTTGGAATCAGCAGATTCTTTTCTCTGATTTTAATGTTGAACTGTTTATCTACCTACAGCTGTTTTTCAAAAAGGATAATCACTGTCTTTAAATTGAGTATAAGTTCCCAGGCTTTGATTACGTACAGCACTCTGAATTTTACATAGGCAGTAAAATTAGAGACAGTAGGTCATTTTGGAGTTGCAAGTGTGGAAAGAAAATGTTAGGATGCCTCCCTGATCAGAGCTCTTAAAATGCAGCTAAACCAAGTTTCTTATTGGGCTACCCAACTGGAGAGCAACAAAAACAAGACATTTGCACTTAGCATTGAGATATCCAGGAGACTGACATGTTACTAAAAAGGTTAGAAGGAGAGATTTTCCCCTTCCTGAACTGGAGAACATCAGAATAGATGGATATTCAATATAGAAGCTTGTCTTGATCACTGTGGTCATTAACCATAGCTGTTCATGAAAACTCTGTGTCCTGAAGCATGAGACAGATGTTTCCTATTACATTTTGTCTTGATCTCACAAGCCTGGGAGAAGTAAAACCTCTTTTATTCGTTAAAGGACAGTGTGGCAGACAGTTCTGCCATTACCTTGTTGGTGCCTTGTCACACTTCTTGTCAGAATCAGAGGACCTAACACAGGAATCAAATAGTTTTGGTAAACTATTTGAAACTTTGGCTATGAGCAAAGGGATATGGAAATGGAAACTTTTTCTTTAATATTTTTAATGCAGCTATAAAAAAGATTGAAGTGGCTTTCGAGTTTAGGTTGGACTAAAAAGTAGGTATTGGCCCTCCCTCCAAGCACACTATCAGATGCAGAGTCCACTTAGTACACTATCCCAAATCCAGTAATGAAAGGTAGAAAATGCTTAGGGAAAATTTATAAGAAATAAGGTGAATAAAGCATGGATCTTCCCCTTGCAGCTCTTCCAAGTCCCTGCCACAGACTTTATCTGGTCCTTCCTTCCTTTAGGATATAACCAGCCAAGTAAGGCACCAAAGTTTTGCTGCTCTCCAGGTGTCACATCCAAACAGCAGAGCAACCCAGCTTTGGAAGGCTCCTCTTTGTAACTCAGTGCTGCTTGTTATTCCCTTACTGTCTGCCCAGCTCAGCATACACAAACTGCAAATAAGTGATAATATGAAAAGATGAATTCTGGGACCAAGAAATGACTTATTTTTCCAGAACTTGTGGGTTTAATCCAACAGCAAGCTCTGAGGCTGCATGATCATTTTGTTTTCTTGAAACAGTAACACATAATTCTTCACTCCCTGCTTGATTTATTGACTGCAAATATCAGCCTGTCTGCAGGTATTGTCATCTGATATATTTGTTTTAGTAGTCAGTATAAAATGAATTGACTACTAGAAAATGCATATCTGTTTCACTGCCAGGCTGCAATACAAAATATATTCCCAGTTCCTTTATTTGTTATTTTTCCTGTTTGTTAATATATGATGTCCGAAACTATTAGTCTTACTGAAGCCACTAGGATTGTCTGGGCTAAGGAGCACTTTAATCTACATGACGTTACCAAACTGCAGCCTTTGTGACCAGCCTAAATTTAGGAGGAAGATTATTGCAGCAGACAGAGACCGAAGAAGATGTGAAAGACGACAGGGGAGGGTGATGCTGCTGGGTGGCACAGCAGCAGAAGGGGCAGCATGCAGGGAGTGCTAAAGGCTCTTGAAAACTAGTCCTCAGGTGTCTCCCCAGGGCCCCTCATCACTCAGACCTTACATGATTACTAGCTACTCTGGTCACTTTGACTTTAACTGCCTTTTGCTTTGGTATCCTGGTTATAAAATGAGGGTGACACCAGCAGTCAGTTCTACCTGGTTGTTATGACAATAAGTATGTTCAAATACTGCGGTGAGTAACCCAAGAAGTCCATAAGGAAAATTATAAATCTGCATTTAGTCCAGTGCTTAAGCAGGGTGCAGGAAACAAATGAAGGAGCACACTGACAAAGAGTTTTCTTTTGAAAAACAGAGTTAGAGGTTACAAAAGTAAATCAGTCATCGCAAGTACAGAAAAGGAGGCAGCTTTACATACATGTATTGCCCCGCAGTGTCTTAATTATTGTGATGTTCTTTAATTTCATGTCCTGTTCTGGTCAAAATATGCATCTCTATTTCTGTGGCTTCACAGAGATTTAGGAGTGTGTTGTGTATGTCTCAGCAAAACTGACCTTCAAAGGAACCATCACACTACGGTTTTCAGAAAAGATCTTAAGTATCAGTCTAGAGTTGTTCAGAACTTGGGCACAATCTGTTGCCCTTTGCAGGGACATGCCCAGGGTGGCAGCACAGTCCAGCTAATAAGCAGTGCCAGCTGCACATTTAAATCATGTAGAAATTAGAGGTATGATGAGGGTGATAGGAATCTTCTAATGGCGTGATTGCTTTAGCACATGGAACTGATGCTGACACTTGGTGGTGCTTGGACTAGAAATGAAGCCTTGATGTGGTGAAGCAGCAATCAGTGAGAGACAAACTGGTTGCCAGTTTGTGGAAAGTAGAGACATCATAGTTGCTGAGTGTACTAGTGACAAAAACAATTTTGTTTCAAAAACTTTGACATGCACAAAAGCAGGAGGGAAAAAAAAAAACCGCTAAATCACCTGCTGCTCAATCCTTCTGAAGTTTAAGCAAATGAAATTTTTAAATCTATTGCACCAACGTCTCACTGTCAAATGTCTCTGAGATATTGGTATGAATAACACTTTTAACTTCAAGTATCAAACTACTTTTCTATCTGTTTCTAGGTGATGTAAATACCTGCCAGAGAGAGGCCACCAGGTAACATAGAATAGCCAAGGTGCTGCTACAGCTCTGAGATACTGAGGCTGAGATGTAGAAAAGGGTGATGAGCACGCATGAAAGTGAGTCCACATAAAACAAACAGAAGTCTGTAGCTTTAATTTTTAAAGGATACAGTCCCTGCTTCTGGCCACAGCATCTTTGCATTCCTTCCTGGCACAGCCAGGGGTAGTCCTGACACAAGCAAATCACTCTTAATTGTAGGAGGTGCCTTGCAAAAGAGAGAGATTTGAAGAGGTCTGAAGCTTTAAAAACTATTTGTGCAGAGTGTGTGCTCTCTGAGGAGAAGTCCTGTCTCAGCAATTGGGAAGGAGCTGTTGCAAGACACGTTTAAAGATATTGCATTTGTTTTTGTGTTTGTTTTTGATGTCAGATACCTTTGACAAAATTGCAAATAACAGTAGGAGACTCCCGCCTGATTTTGGTCATCTGAGATTTGCTTGTTTTAGGACAGTAGAGGAACCATCTTATCCCCAGGAGTCCTGGACTCTGGCACGTATGTCTACTAAGTGGAAGTTAGTAACTTACTGACGTAGGCCAAGTCATTCTGTTGGTTTGAAGAAACAAATAGAGGAAAACAAAAATAACTTGCAAGGTATTTTTACCAAGTGAAGTATTGCATGAAGAAAGGAATTAGTTCACCCATTATCAACATGTAAAAAAAGAAATATACATCTATATAAAATATGGATTTGTATATATACATATCTTTATATTTAACAAGGAAAATGTTACATATTGTCAGGGAAATTAAGGTACATTTTCTCCAATAAGAGAAGCAAGCTCAAAGCCTACAGGAAGTTTATTTTGTGTAGAGCTTACATACTGTTAAATGTAATGTGAGAGTAGAAGAACAGTCAAATTTCACAGGAGGGGTCATAGCCAGGCATTTTATTATTTGTTTACACTATAAACTCTGCATAGGTCTCTACAGTTAGGACATGAAAATGCTATAAACATTTGCTAGAGTTTTAAATGCCTTGCTGAATGGAAGTGAGAAAAGCAACAAGTAATCAAGCTCAACCTGCAAATGTGTCCTGTAAAATTGTTGATAAAAGCCATTTCCTCTCAAAGCGGAAGAAAATGATTCTCCCTGGTTTAGGCAATCCAGAGAGAATTCAATGGTGAAACTGAATTCCGGGGATTCGCTTGGGGTCCCATGTTAGCACAGCAGTAGGAAAATAACATCTTAACATTGCAAATGGTGTTTGATGCACCTAAGGCATTATCTTGATACATGGGTGGCTGACGCAGCTACCACTGTGATCAGCCAGGATTGATGAGGGACCACGTCCTTCTCTGACATTTCTACGGCAAGTGTCAGGGTGATCACTGGAAGGCCAACTACTGAGAGCTGGGGAGCTCTGGCAAAGAGTTCTCCTTCTCAGAGGAGCTGGCGTCATCTCTCAATGCACCCACCAAGCAAACTGACTGCAAGGATGTCGTACCTATTAAAATTCAAGTCGTTTTCAAAATCTCAGGCTCACCATCAACCGTGTCTTATATTTTGCTTCTATTACTTTTTTTTCTCTCTCTCTCTTTCCCAGTCTTTTAAATTGTGTTTTTCCTTTTCCAATTTAAAACAAAGACAGGTCATTTACCCATGTTCCCTGATTAATGCAAGTGCTCACTGGGAAAGACCTTACTGCAGCCTGATAGAGAAGCTGTTGGTAGATTAACAGCCCATGTTTGAAAAACTTTACTGAATCCAAAATAAAAGGAAAAGGAGAACTTTTCAAAGACATTTTAATTTTTTAATTTGTGTATTTAACTTTCCCCAGCATTTAAAAAGGACTTTAACAGCAGAAGTGAGTGAGAGCTGGTTGGTGTCCCAGTGGCAGAAAACCCAGCTAATGGGCTGTGCTCTGTGATGCTTTCATCTGAGCTCCATCACCACGTTTGGATTTGATCTTGCACTGATCAAGCTGATCTTCTCTTGAGGTGAGAGGACAGAAATTTATTTTGTGTTCTTGCTTTTTTTCCCTTATTCTCTGGTGTAAAGAACATAATCTACTATTTTCTTACTTCTTCTAAGTTTCCTTCTTTCTAAGTGTTTCAATCTGCTTCAGCCTTACGTACTTACCTATGAAACACTGTGTGGTTTCAGTTCAATTAAATGCCTAAGTGTTTAACTGCTTTCCCATACAGCAATACCTGAATACGCTAATAGCCAAGCACTTGTGTTAGAACTTCCTTCAGTGAACACTGTAAGCCAAACCAACTAACCCAGAAAAGTAATTTTTGCATAGTTAGGCAATAAAGTGCTTTTTACTATGCTATTAAAATACAGCTAAAAAGCAATAATAAAGAATCATAATCCAGTTACATTTTCTACAGTATTTCACTACACTGCTACAACTTGACAAAAAATAGACTGTGTCATGAAAGACACGTATAATGGGAAAGTAATCATATGTTAGTTTATTTTAGAAATAATATACATTCATTCAGCCAAGGGCTGCCTGATAGACCTAAATAAGTGCAATACATTTTTCCTCCAGGTTTTCCTCCTGTAAATAAATCTCAGTGCCAAGTACAGGACAGACAAGTATCCCTGATTTCAACTGGTCTACTCACATAAGAGAAAATTATTTTCTTACACAGCATTTACTGCATTGTGTCTTCAAGTATCAGGCTGTGACAATGACACAGGAAACCAAAAACTTCACTGCCTTTCTTGCACCACTGAGAATTTCTACATACAGAATTTGAAAAATTATACATATATAAATCCATATACATAATTTTGAAATTTATAAGCCAGTTCCATACCTCTGTAAAAATACCTGGCATGCTGGTGATTAAATTGTCAAGATATACGGATATTTCCCTCACATCAGGACTGACAGAGCTTGAAAACCCATCTGTCAGCAACCTCTGTGCTGGCTTCTTACTGCAAATATTAAGCCAAGATGACCACATCTAGTCCTGTTTAGAGATGAGGTGGAAAATATGATGACCACTTTCCTGACAGGCAATAACTTCTTGTTAGTAAAGCCATCAGAACCGTCAGGTAAATATGTAGTTCAGTACACAACGCAATTTCAGGCATGCATATTATTTACTCAATTGCCTGTAACAAGACTGGTTTGTTTTAATCTGTTCTATCAGTCAGTGATTTAGAAATATCATTACGTTGGTTTTTTTTCTGAAAAATAAATCTCATCTCTGTCATGCTGACATTTTTTTGAACACTATTTTTCAGATTATGTTAAAATCCCCTGAAGTCTGTAGACACTCCGAAGGTGATTACCTAACAAGCCATTTCATATAATCAAGTGTCATACTTCTCTTCATTTATGTACACAATTTTTTTGACTTCCCAAGGAGAGTAGCTGTGTGAGAAAAGGCCCTACATCGGTAAAATATTACTATTCAAATACTGATTGAAAAACATCTGGTC
Source organism: Pampusana beccarii (assembly GCA_013399365.1). Taxonomy (NCBI): domain Eukaryota; kingdom Metazoa; phylum Chordata; class Aves; order Columbiformes; family Columbidae; genus Pampusana; species Pampusana beccarii. The sequence goes on along the minus strand of VWYH01006967.1, from coordinate 147,945 downwards.
AACCTGTCATTTTATTTAAGTTCTGAAACTAAATCTTCCACACAGCACAACAGTCTGAATTCCAAGAGAGTGAATTTATTCTTAATAATATAATCATTTAGCAGCAGAGAACATAACTTATTTTTTTCTGGAACCGACCTAAAAAATAACATTATTTCTGAACTGAAACCCCATATGTTGCAGTTCAGCATAGAACAAATGGTTTTCTCCTAGTTTCAAAGAGATTAGCATGCAGTTTACGATAAGCAAGAAGGGTCAAAACATATTTTAGATTTAAAAGAATCTCCTTTTCCATTGCAATTTATGTAATATCCTGGCTTCTGAGGATCCACCAACTTGTTCTTCTCTGTCACTTACTCTTTAGGAACCTACTTCCTTGAGGAGTTTTATAATGATAAATTTTAACTCTGAAATTTAAAAATGCCTTAAAGTTTTCATTAAAATTTAGAAGACTGCCAGTACCATCATTTCTGATTGGAACGGTCAAAATCAGAAATTGTTAATGAAGGGTAATATTTAATTTATTTTCTTCTGTTATAAGACTCCATGACTCATTTTTATACTACAAGAGGACTTTAATTAGAAGTCCATCTTCTTTCCTAGACATAAGAACAAAACACTTAACGAGCACAGAGGAAATGCAGCCCTGAGCCCTCCTGTTCAGTGGCAAGATATGTGGTTTATATTTTTCTAATATTCTCAACATGAATTAGCTGGAGTCAGTTAAATGTGGTGATCAGTGAAATACTCCTCTCCACTTGGTGTTGGAGAGAGTTAGGATGTGGAAATTAGAATCTAGCAGAAATTCAGAACAAAAAAAAACAAAACACAAAACAAACAAAAAAATAAACAAGCAAACAAACAAAACCCAGTCAAATCCCAGAGTTCTGTGTTCCAAATTCTCAAACTCACACAGAAAGAAAAGCATCCACAGGGAAACCACCCTGCAAAGTCACATTATCTTGGTTTTGTTCTGTGACACTGAACAGATCAATGGCTCTCCATCTCCACACAGTTCCTCCATTTTCTCTTTCTAAACTGCCCTTTCTGTAGTCAGTATGTCTCACTACATGCCTCCAAAAATAACATCCCTCCTCTTCTTTGGCAACTTCCTTCACAAAATAAAAATAGCTTGTAATTAAATACTAAATGAAACACTGCTTAAAGCATTTTGGGGTGCAGAGGACACGACATGACTCTCCTGTCAGTGGTATGAGTGATGCATAAGAAGTCAATAGCACTCCACTAGAGCAAAATAAAGTACCATGGAAGAAGCCACAGGCTTACTGTGTTCCCCCTTACGCTGCTCTTGATGTTCATCAGCTAGTGATACCCTTACACCCCCATTTCTCCCTTCATAAGAGGGACATAAATCTAAAGGCTCTCATGAGAGTTCCCACTAGACCTGCTTATAAGTGTTGCAGAAGAGCTGGACGTTTTGGATAGTTCTTGCTTGATTTATTAACAAGTAAGAATTTTAAATAGTTTGATTTTTTTTCTGAACTTGAATTTTCTTTCAAAGGTGCTAAGGACTATGGTCTCATTTGTTTCCTTTACCAAGCAGACTACCTGAATGCACTTGCAGTCCACTCACTTGAAGCAAAAAGCTGGGTTCTTTTTGTAGTTCTTGATCTTGTTTTAAACCCAATTGTTTGCTTCTGCCAACTCGTAATTGCACAGAAAAGTTGATGCCTGTGACTGTGAAAGGAGGTTTTCTGTCATTATGTCTAATAGCTGTTCTGCTCTGTTGGTGATTATTCATTTACCTCTGATGTTTGCAGCTCTTAGCAGCAGTTGCTAGAAGACTTGCAGCAGTTCAGTGTTATTTCCTATATGTCTTTCACAGAATCATTTGTTTACTGTTCCAGGAAAACATCAACATCATAATGCAATTTATTTCTCTGATTGATGAGAGAAGTAAACCCACCCATTTTTCTAGCTTACATTCATTGTATTCAATAAGCTACAGTTGTAGGTATTCAAGAATATTTGAACTGATAACACGCCTTGAAATTTTTATCTCCATGTGGAAAAGAAAGCATTTTTACATTATTAGTCTCACTTTTACCTACCACCTGCTACAGGAAACAGAAATACTAGGGAAAAATAATTTTGCAACAATAAAATATGTTTGACAAAGGGATATTTTGTCTCTGTGTGTTCGCTGTGACCCATGAGGAGGCAGCCAGCTTCTGTCTGCCATGAGCAATAGGTCTATCATTGGGGAATATAAATTACATCACCCTCTTTGTGGATCCCAAAGCTGTGCCCAAAACACCGTCTTCCACTTCAGAGACTAAAATTTGCATTCCCTAACTAGTCCATTTTTAAAGTCCATTTAGTCAAACAGTCTTTCTCTATGAAGGCTGTAGGATTAAATGATTACTTAGCAAATGTGAAACTGGCCAAAATGAGTCACACAGAATCACAGAATCACAGAATCACAGAATGTTAGGGATTGGAAGGGACCTCAAAAGATCATCTAGTCCAATCCCCCTGCCGAAGCAGGACACCTAGGTGAGGTTACACAGGAAGGCGTCCAGGCGGGTTTTGAATGTCTCCAGAGAAGGAGACTCCACGACCTCTCTGGGCAGCCTGTTCCAGTGTTCCGTCACCCTCACTGAGAAGAAGTTTCTTCTCAAATTTAAGCGGAACCTCTTGTGTTCCAGCTTGAACCCATTACCCCTTGTCCTATCATTGTTTGCCACCGAGAAGAGCCTGGCTCCATCCTCGTGACACTCACCCTTTACATATTTATAAACACTAATAAGGTCACCCCTCAGTCTCCTCTTCTCCAAACTAAAGAGACCCAGCTCCCTCAGCCTTTCCTCGTAAGGGAGATGCTCCACTCCCTTAATCATCTTAGTTGCCCTACGCTGGACTCTCTCCAGCAGTTCCCTGTCCTTCTTGAACTGAGGGGCCCAGAACTGGACACAATATTCCAGATGTGGTCTCACCAGGGCAGAGTAGAGGGGAAGGAGGACCTCTCTCGATCTACTAACCACCCCCCTTCTAATACACCCCAGGATGCCATTGGCCTTCTTGGCCGCATGAGCACAGTGCTGGCTCATGGTCATCCTGCTGTCCACCAGGACCCCCAGGTCCCTTTCCCCTACACTGCTTTCTAACAGGTCATTCCCCAACCTATACTGGAACCTGGGGTTGTTCCTGCCCAGATGCAGGACCCTACACTTTCCCTTGTTATATTTCATCAAATTGTTCCCTGCCCAACTCTCCAGCCTGTCCAGGTCTCTCTGGATGGCAGCACAGCCCTCTGGCGTGTCAGCCACTCCTCCCAGTTTAGTGTCATCAGCAAACTTGCTGATAGTACACTCAATTCCCTCATCTAAATCGTTAATGAATATATTGAATAATATTGGCCCCAATACCGATCCTTGAGGCACTCCACTAGTTACCGGCCTCCAACTGGACCCTGCCCCATTGACTACGACTCTCTGGCTTCTTTCCTTCAGCCAGTTCCCAGTCCACCTCACTACCCAATCGTCCAGTCCACACTTCCTCAGCTTAGCCATCAGGATGCTGTGGGAGACCGTGTCAAATGCTTTGCTGAAGTCAAGGTAGACCACATCCACCGCTCTGCCATCATCCATCCACCTCGTTATTTCCTCATAAAAGGCTATGAGGTTGGTCAAGCATGACTTCCCCTTGGTGAAGCCATGTTGACTGCCCCTAATAACCCTCTTATCCTTGATATGCCTTGAGATGGCACCAAGGATAAGGTGTTCCATCAGTTTCCCAGGGATTGAGGTGAGGCTGACCGGTCTATAGTTACCCAGGTCCTCCTTCTTACCCTTTTTGAAGACTGGAGTGACATTTGCTTTCCTCCAGTCCTCAGGCACCTCTCCCGTTTCCCAAGACTTGGCAAAGATGATGGAAAGTGGTCCAGCAATGACTTCAGCCAGCTCCCTCAGCACCCTCGGGTGCATCCCATCTGGACCCATGGATTTATGGATGTCCAGGTTGCTTAATTGGTTTCTAACCCATTCCTCATCAACTAAGGCAATCTCCTCCATTGACTTGACTTCCACTGGGGTCTCAGCAGAACAGGACTCCTCAGGGCTTCCTCCGGCAGAGTAGACAGAGGCAAAGAACGCATTCAGTAGTTCTGCCTTCTCTGTATCTTCTGTCACCAGGGCACCCTCACCATTCAGTAGTGGGCCTACATTGCCTCTGGTGTTAGCTTTATCTGCCATGTATTTAAAGAAGCTCTTCCTGTTGTCCTTGACCCCTCTTGCCAGGCTTAACTCTAAGGAGGCCTTAGCTTTCCTCGTTGCCTCCCTACATGCTCTGACAACGGCCTTGTACTCTTCCCAAGTGGTCAGGCCCTCCTTCCATGATCTGTAAATGTTCCTCTTCCACTTGAGCTTACCCAGCAGCTCTCTGTTTAGCCACAAAGGTCTCCTGGCTCCCTTTCTCGATTTCCTTCGAGTCCTGGTATTTCTGAAGGCAGTGCCATGGACATCATTGGAAAGATGTGTCTTTGCAGAATATACATTTGATCCGGTCAGTACTGGTGAAGAGTATGAGACTAAATTTTAACTGACATCCCGACACCCTAAATACTTGGATGACAGTCTGCAGCCATAAGAGGCACCCATACCCTTGCCTTTGTTTTTACCAGACAGTTTTACACTTAAAAATAAGTTAATTTAAGCCTTAAAGATAAAGCTTTTTCTTGAATTTTTAGAAGGAAGAACTTAACTGCCTCTTACTGAATAAGTAATGATTCAATACATCTTAATCAGAGTATGTGTCCTTCAGAGAGTGAAGGTCTTGTGAAATTTTACCTGCAGCCCATTTGTAATGTCAGTTTGACGAAGTTCAGCACTTGTTTGGTACCATCAAAAATGCAGACTCATTTCATCATCTTCTCCCTCATGCTTTCTCTGAAGGACATAAAGTTACCAGTCCAGATCTCTTGTCTGTTTTGAATAGGTATCAAATATATAATTTCTCACAGCACTTATACTCATTATTTACTACCTCCTTTCCTGAATGGTCTGATATGGTACTCAGTCACTGTTGGTCTGTGGGACTGGTTTTATACTGTTCCATCTAATTTACATGGAGCTTGGCATCTTTGGCCCCAGTTTTCCATGACAATGGAAATACCTGTTCAAGTACAAACTCTACCGCAGAGTTTTTTAGAAGACAGTTGTTAAAAGATAACTCCGTTTTCATTGTTTAGTTTGTTCTGCCTAAAGAACTTTAGTTTTCTTCTTCAAGGAGTTAATCTGTTAATTAGTTCAGCCACCCGTTCTTCAATGAAAAATAATTGATTCCCCAAAAGCATTTCTTCACAGCATTGAAGGATTTTATGAGATCCTCTCCATTATTACGGGGTGTTTTGGTGAGAGTTTGGTGACTGGCAGATGTCAGCATACCATGGATGTGGTCATGAGCAAATCCTGAATCCAAAGTGCTGCAACAGAAGCTGAGAGCTCGCCAGCCCAAAACCTTCTCTGAAAAATAGCCAGTTCCATATAGCAAACAAAACCCCAGGATTTTTATTAGGAAAAAGTAATAGAGTTGCTTCTCAATGAATATTATCATCCTGTAAAATGTCTCTAAGGACTGATTCCGTGGGTGTGAACAGAAGGCTCAAAAAGACAAATTTTGCAATGCAAGTGAATAATTGGACACTCACCCTCCCTCAGTTTTACTGTTCCTAGTGGGCCTCGTATAGGTTTTGCTGGCATGTGGTGTAAGGTTCTGGTAACTTTAAGTAGATTTTTTAAAAGGCTGGATAATTTCATGCGATCATTAACCACCTCTTGCTGCTTGGCATGCTGAAATAATAAGGGTAATTGAATATCATGCTTCTGGGTGTAAGCTAATTGCCTGCAGGGCTCTGGAAGGATATTTCTTTCCTGTACACCACATAGCGTAATTGGATAGGTAATAGGCCTTATGGGAGCCTTCCACCTTCCTCAAGAATATCAGTGCAGAAGGCAAAATGTCAATTTAGATGAACAAATGATTTAATCCAGTATGGCAAGCCCCCTGCTCCTATGGTGCCATGGTGAGCAACTGGTTGGATTGCAGGATATACACCTGCCACTGTGTAATGAGGTCCTGAGTAACCTGGGTTATTATTTTTAACCTGAAACACCAGTAAAACCACTAAACTTCCCAAAATTTTCATCTCTATGGCAACCTCTATACAAAGTATTGTTCAGTTGTGAATTAATATGTATTTATGCTTAAACAAGAACCAGGAGTGACTATTCCTGGTTTTATAAACATACCAACCCCTGAATCCCTTTAATCTTCTCTATGTGCTGTTGAATATCAGGTAATGGAGAGGCACAGTGTGAGCTCAATTAGGTTAAAATCTTATCGGTGTAATTGGGCAGGGTGAGCTGTATTAGCTTGCCAAATAGGACTCAACACTGAAGTTATTTACTCAGTTTTATATTCTTCCAAATGCAATTAATTGCATAACTACTAGCAACTAATATTAATTTATTAATGGGGTTCCAGCATAATTGCATGTGATAGACATCACCAAATGAATCCTTTGAGGCGACTGGAAGGTAGGGAATGGGATCATTACCACGAATACCGAATCTCCTCAGCAGACTGACTCACCTACAAATCACATTCAGGAGCAACTGGAAAAGTGGCCAACACTAAAGAGGATTCTAGAGCACACACTGCCATACACATGGCCTCAGCATGGGATGCTGGGTCTTATTAAACCACAATAACCTTGGTAAAAACAGGACTCTCAAAAAGCTGTCTACAAGAATGACCTTATCACTTTGGTCTCCCTTAAACAAACAGCATTTCACTGACTCCAAGAAATTTCTGTTCCTTCAAACTCTTTTTTACTAGCTAAACACTCTTCCCTACAATTTCAGCTAATTGGGGTTGAAATCTCTCTGTGTAACAAGCCATTTACTCTGGGTGTTGTTTGCCAAGAAGCCCTGGCCATGCTTTTCAGCACATCACTGCTCTGTTTTCCTCCCTTCACCACTGGAACAGCCTCTATCTGAGAGAAGCAGGCACATGGAAGGTACGCTCTGCACTGCCGTGCTTGCTGCTCTGTTTTCTTGCAGACAGCAATGCAGAAGCTCCACAAGGTCATATAACTGACAATCCAGCTGCTGAATTAGAGTCTCAGAATACTGTTGCTATTATGCCATTAAAAGTGCCATCATTTATAGCAGCTGTAACTCCAGAATGCCTGTGGTTATCCCAGGTCCTGAACCGCCTTACTAGCTAGAACAGACTGTTATGGTCCTGACCAATATCCTAAGGTGTCTATTGTGCATTAGCAGGGTACTGTTGTTATTATCAAAATTTTCAGCAGCAAGGATTCATTTGACATTCCTGACTTGGGCTATCTAGGGAGCCTGTGTTTTGGTGGAATGAGTATGTGAGCTGAGCACCTTGCTTTTATGCAGGGACATGAGCACCTCTGAGCCTCAGAAAACATCTTCTACTTAAGAAAATTCAGAAGCAACTAGAAATCAGTGGGTTTTGATCAAAATACTAACTACAGGCTGTGACAGGTAGACCAGATACCTTCCACATGATACCTGTAATACAAATAGACATGAAACAGGTAAAGGATGAGATGAAGCGAGATGTATTTTCAGAAAATCATATTACTTGAATATTCTTTTTTATCTACACTTTATGTAAAGGTCCCCTGCTGTTTCGACTAGATTCTGCTTTGCTTCTGTCCTTCACTATGGAACAGTGCTGTTATACACAATTAAACACATTTCCAATTTGTGCTCCTGAGACTGTGGCAGCTGTACTTCAATAGAGAGTGAAGGCAGACCAGATGGATAGAAGGTGAAGTGCTGTCAGTCCTTTGGGACTGAAGATGCCACAGAAGCAAACAAAACGAATAGCTTATAAGGTAAAATAATATCCTGACAGTTTGATGAAAGACTAACTCAGAAAATCCTAGTCCTCTGAAAATTTAAAATCTCCAGCACCATCAAGGGCTCAGATGAGAAAGGTTTGGAGGGAGCGATGTAGGAGCAGTGCCGTGCTCCACTTGGCAAGCCTTTTGCGGACCTGGTGGCCCTGGAGCTGTCAGCTTTGTGGCTCTCGGAACCCTAATCATGATGGCAGCTTGGTCCTGACCCCAGCAGTAAGCAGCTCTTCACCTCTCCACTTCTAGCAAAGTCAAAAGCAGATAATTTTTTTAATATCTGCTCCTATGTTGGCTTTACAGATCTGCCCTTTCTGTATATATTACAGCAAAGATTTCCAGTCAGTCAGCTTGACATTATTCTATGAACTGACTGAGAAATTATACAAATAAAGGGCAGTATGCCCCGGAATGCCCAATTCAAGCATGATGAATGTTGACTGAAACAGAATATTTTGGATTATGAGGGGCTTGCTTGGATTTTTACACAAGCACTTGAGACATACTCAGTGTTTACATTCCCAGCATCCCCACCTGCTTTACAGACACACCACCCAGCCCCAGCAGCAAGGGGAGCCCATTGCTCTGGCTGCTCTGTAGACAGCTGAAAAAATTGCTCTTGCCCAAAACTATACAAAGAAATCTATATTTTTACAGGTACATGGTTTTACCCCATTTTGGAGAAGTAAAACGAACAAAGGAAATAAATCCTACATGGCTGAGGTCAGTGACCTGAAATCTCCAGGGAGAGAGGGTGAGCAAGGATGGAGGAAACCTGCTCACACACAACGTCATGCCCCATGGACACATAACCCTGGCACAGCTCTGCTCTGTCAACTGAGATCAAGATGAAGACACTTTTTGGTGGGTCTCTCTGGAACTTTCTTTTTCCACAGTGAAGTGTTTTCCCTGCAAAATGTTATCTGAGTTCCCTGGGGTCTCTTGTCAATATGTCCCCATTAGAGAGTTAATCACACAAATTATGTGGAAAGGAATTAGGTAAACTGTAGGGGAAGTTCGTCCTTCCTCCCTTTCACAGTAACATACAGATGTTATAACATGAAATGTTATGATACAAGAAGGCATTATTCCCCTCAGGAATATCCTGTGAGGAAGTAGAAGAAAATATAGCTGAATTTAAGGAAATTTGCCTGTTACAATACGACTACTTGCAGGGTAAATGGTTGCCCTTTGCCAAGTGCAAAAACATTATGATAGAGTATAGAAGAATAAACCCACGGCAAAAGCAAACTGTAATCACCACAGAAGGTAGTAATAAAAAAAAAGGATCTTCTGTGTTTTTTTATATTTCCCCTATATGAGAATAAAAATTAAAAAAAAAAAATTGCATTTTGTGTTTGGGCCCATATGTGGGCAGCAGGCTTCAATGAGTATGTGGGTGGCAGACTTCTTAGTTAGGATCCCACAAACATCAGGATCTGTAAAGCTAGAGCTTTTTTTTCCCTACTTCTTGGGGATGCTGGGAACATTTTGACAGAGTTGCTAAACCACACACACACACACAGGTGTTTGCATAGTTTCTTCTCCTGGTGTACTTGGCCTCATTTCCTTTTCAGGCTGGTTTCTCCAGCTATCACATTTTTATAAAATTAAATAGCAGTTTTCCCAGTTTTCCTTTGCATTTCTCTTTGCCTGTCTGCCCAGATGGGCAGCGGGTTGGCTTGGTGGGCAAGTGGGAAATCTGGGCTCCCCATTCACATCCAAAATGCATTGGCAGGAGGCTGACCAGGATTTCATTGTGATATCCCAAACATTTTGTGACTACTCTCAAAACCTTGCTTATATAAGAAGACTCATCCAGGTTTTTTTAAGCCTTTATCTGTCTCTGGTTTCGTGCCAGGCTGCAACAGCTGGCATTTCCCTAAACTCTGCCTAAGGCTAATCCGTGCAGAGGGATGCAGGGGCATGCCATGGGAGGCACGGGGCTCTGTTTTAATCCCCTCCATTCTCCCCAAGGAGAAGAAGTGCTCCAGGTGAGGAGTCCAGACCACCAGTGCCCACAACACTGCTACAGTCACCACACACTATCTTGGTCTCAGGGTATTTAGAGATTGTTTATAGCTCTCAGGTGAGGGGCCGGTCCCAGCTGTAAGGCTGCCATCAAATTTTCTTCTCTGGCACATGGGCACTTCCCACCAGGAGGGCACAGCCCGTCTGTGCACAATGGAGCTCTCCCAGATTGCAACGAACTCCCACAGCAATGGGAAAAAACATCCCTCACCTTGACATCCACTTTGGGGTTATGATTTTGTATGTCCTATTTTTCATTAATATATCTCCTGAGGGGCTTCAGCCTAGTTCAGAATTCCCCTACTGTGGCACAAGCTGTTTCGGGGCAGCAGATAAAGAGTGTGGGAATGGTTGCAAAGCCACATGCCCTTTCCCTATTCTTCTTTCCCCTATAGCTACTATTTTTAAAAACCCACCAGTGAACTGCAGCTGAAGATATTGTTTTTCCCTATAAATTTTTATTTAAGTGGTTTGATCATTTGGGGAAAAGAAGAAAAAGGCAATAGGAAAATCAAATTATTTACATTATAAACCTATAAAGTTTCTCCATTCTGAACTATAGCTTTTGCTGGCACTATTTGAGTATCTTGTTTGGGCTAAGAAAGGGAAGAAAGGAAATATTTCCCATTTGGTGAGGCAGCACCCAACCTTCCCTCTTCTTTTTTTCCTTTCCAGGAAACGTTTGCAAGCTGTTTAATGAAACAGTGATTGCACATACACTTTTTCATCTCTCACAACAGATGACAGCTTAAAAATGAGCTGAAATTTTAAAAAATGCCTTAGGTTCTGGCACTGGAGCACTTCCACACCTTGTATACATCAGCCACTGGAGACAGGATTCACAATACTGTAGACACCACAGAGAGTTTAGGCTTCAGAGCACAAATATCCCTGACTGGCTGTGGGTATCTTAAATGCTGGTGTGAGCATATGCCCCCACTTCTCTCATTTCCTCTATGCATGTATGCCTCAGGATTTTTATAAAGAAAATAATTCACCAGAATTACAGTAGTGCAAGTACCAGAGGACCCACACAGCAATGCTAATGTAATAATTGGTTTCACTTGGTTGTTTAGTCACTCAGAAGCAACATTTGGTGCCTGTAGGATTTTTGCATCTTCAGGCCCCTGTGAGATGGCCAGATGAGTGCAGGTGCTCACTTCCCTCTTCATGCTGGCGGGTTCTGACCAGGGGCAGTGAACAAATGGAAATCAGAGGTAAGCAAGAGTTAAAAGAATGAAAGTTATGTGGGAATGGCGTGCCCACTTTACTTAATACCTTAATAAACCAGAAGGTTTTTGAGGCAGCAAATAACAAACAGGGATAGAAGGAAAAAGTTTGTCTCAAAGAAAGCGGAGTTTTAGAAGTGACCTTCTAAATGTCTACACCTAAACAAAGGCTCCGAGTAGGGAGTTTCACTTTAAAGCAGAACAAAATGAGTTTACCTCTGCAGCAATGTTGTTGGAGCCCTGATGCTCAGCAAAGCGTTTGCAGATGAGCTTGGGTTTAGGTTCGGGCTAAGGTTTTGTTTATTCCCATTGGACTTCATCAAGCACTTAATATTCTGTTATGTGTGTGCCTAACAGAGCACACGCTTCTCTGATGGAGAAAGTGGAGAAGAGATTAATTACACACTGAATCTTCCAGTAAAAAAACTAGGGGGATATGAAGTGCACCACAAAACAAACAAAATAATGTGGTTATTCCAGTGTGTGGCAGACTTGAGGAATTTCTTGCCAGAGGCTACTGCGAATGCTTGAAGCTTACACCCATGGGAGACAGTGCAAGCGCTTGAATTATCCATTATAGATTACTAAACAGAGAAATTACACCAGCTATGGAAATCCCTAGAGCTCCAAATGGTCAGAGCCTGGGGGCAGTGTAGTATCCTCTGTGTTTGCCTTGGTCTAACTCTGCCTGTGGCTTCTGCTTGCAGCCACTGTCCAAGTCAGGGTGTTGGGCTGGATGAACCCTCACTGTGACCTTGTGCAGCTGCTCTATAAGTGAACTGTTTTGTGCAGGTATGGTCATTGAGAAAACAACTTTATTAGCCTTGCTTTAGAAACGCGGAAGCCAAGATTAAGTCTCAGACCCTGTTCCCAGGATATCCCCAGGCTACAACTCATGTTTTCAAGCTGAGCAAACAAGGTAGTCATAAGGATCATCCCAGAAATTAGAAAATAAATACTATTCTTACAGACTCCTGGGAGACACCAAATATAAATACAAGTAATCTCAAACTATCGGTGATCAGTTCTTGTTGACTGTTCTTGTTTAGCCACCCGCTGCTCTGCCAAATATCCACTGCCAAACAGAGGTCCTTGGTCTTCTGCCACTTCCCCCCCCAGGACAGATAATTGGAGTACAGAGCAAACTCAAGATAGTCCCCTCAGTGTTCAGCATTTTGAAACGCCTCTCAGAAGTTTCTAGGTTCTAAAATGCCAATGTACCTGTAGTAAAGAAGACTGCTTGTCTTAGCATTTGTTGCATTAACTGTTAAAAATCTAAGTTAACATTTTATGAAATTAAACAGCAGAATAACCTTGAGCTCAATTCCATCAGGCTCAGGTACTCAGTTACACCTCTACTTGTCAGCAGCTGGGAGAATCCACTCCTGCGCTGCCGAGGCATTCTGCTTGTCGCCAAACTCCTGCTAGCAACAGCAACGAACACCAGCTGAAGGGACTGTATTACAGGCCACAAGCAGAGGGGAATAACAACTAACGGTAGTCAGTGAACAGTTTCAACACATCTGTGCCAAAAGATAGGCAATGAGAGAACTAGATGTAGAAAAAGATAAAAATAAGCAGAGATTCATTCATAGAAAACTGCTGTGGCTCTGTTATCTACTATGCAGCTCCAAAGGGCTCTGTCTGAGGCACACATCAGAATTTGGTAGTATTCGTGTGCTGAAGAGACAAAAAGACCATTCACAACCAGTGCAAGTTGCCAAGTGTTCTTCAAGACCAGCTCTCTTCAGTGAAGGAAACACGTAAGGGTTTCCTGAGTAGCAAATGAAATGGGAAAAAACGACATATTAGTTGAAATTGTTTCTAGAAGGACTGATGGAAAAATCATACTCAACTGTAGTTTTCAGATTCTTCAGCAAGGAGATTTCTGTCTATCTATCTGCTATGATTTCTCCATATCTCTTGGAGGTAACCCAGATCCAAGCAGAATCATTACATGGTTTTATGCTTCTCCTCACAGGGTTCAAGAACTACAAAGGAACAGATGAAAAGAAGGAGCTGTGGCACTGAAGCAGGTACGGTATTACTCTGTTATTTGGCAAGTCTGGAATGAGCAGTTACCAAGATAGTGTAAGGAAGCCCACAGAGAATAAAAATTCCACAAGTCAAATAATTTTCCTCAAAATTTCTGTATTTGAGTCTGTTTCAAATGGAAGGAAAAACAGAGGCAGAGACCAAGAAGAAAAATTCAATAGTAAATGTGTACAGACTAGAGAAAATCACAGTCATGCATAACACAACAGAAATATTGCAAAAAACTGCAGGCTGTCCCTAAGACACTGCAGCGCTCATTTGCATTTCCAGCCACTACACATCTGACACATATACATTCTTTCTTTTAATTTGCAGTCTTGAAAACTCTGATCTTTGGTAGGCTTCCTCCTCATTTTATTTCCTTTCCAGGCAGGTGTGCGGCACATGAACACAGATGCTCAGACAACTCTACTGGTGTGCACAACACAATTGTCAGATATTGTATTTGTAATGAAGTTCCAAGACCTATTATCACCCATTCCCTTGAAAAATGAAGTGATTTCACTTTACCACCTTAGACAGCCTGCTTGAGTCACAGAGACATGTAACAACTGAGTGCCTTTATCCTTTTCTAAGGGCTCACAACCTGTGGCATTTGCTGCAGGCATTTTGGTTGCAGCAATCCACCAATTTAGAACTTGTCTCATCAAAAATCAAGGTGAAGAATGCAGCAAAGCACTAAGGCACCAAGTGTGAAGTTTTCAACTTGAAATCCCCAGGACTACTCTCGTACTTAGATTTCTACAAGCTGTAAGTGCTTTGTTAGATCAGCTTCTGTCTAAAGAAGGTGTTCCCTGAGCAGAGCCTTTCAGAGCACAGAAGAGAATCAGCAGATTGTCTGTCCAAACCCATTGATAGAAAAAGGGAGGAAAGGTATCTTGATGGGCACAACCATGTCTTCTGTTTGACTTTAATAGCTTTTTCCAAATAATTTTCTCTCCTACCCTGTCAAATGAAATGCAGATAATAGCAAGATAAACATTCTGGTAACTATTGCGTTACTCAGCGATGTTTGTTTTACAGGTGTGGGGTTTTTAACACAAAATTTAACACTTCACAGCAGCACAAAAATGTAACAGTTTCAGAAACAGTTTCAAAGCTAGCTATTTTTTATATCTTCTGTGCTACCCAACATATGTTTTAGTCTGGAATATAAGACAGTAGTTGAGTAAAAGGAAGATAACAGCATATTCTAAGTTCAGTAATAACCAGATAAACTAGGATGATCATTGCCCTAGATATGTATATATATTTATATTAATTTCTGATGTGATTCTTTGAGGTTTTGGTTTGGGTTTTAGGTTGGTTTGGTTTGGTTTGGTTTTTTGCTTTTTAAATCAGGGTGTCATTGAAAGACACCTTGAAATTGCTGTTACTCAGGAAAGCAAAATAAAATCATGTGTACAGCTAAAATTAAGTTATTGATTTTAGTTCCATAAGCAGAAATGCAGAAATACGCAAATGGCAGAGCTCAGCATTCTCCCAAGTGTACTCAAGTCATGTTCCCAGCAATCAAAAGAGACCTAATCAAATTTTTTTCTCTCAGAAATAATGATCCTGGCAGATTTTGCTAAATAGCTCGTCAGGCTTTGCTGTTCCTGTGGATATTGTGTGCTTTCGGTGATTGCTGGGTGCTGAGATGCATTTGTGTCCCACTGCCACGTTTCCTCAGTCCCTGTGCTTGTGTCTGCCAACTGCTGAATGGGATATTTCCGAGCCAACTGACTTCAGATTGACGATGTGGCTGTGGCGGTCACACCGCTGCCCCAGGGAGCAACTCCCACTCACACCTCATCTCTGGGCCTTTGCCCCAGCTCCTGGCTGTTTCCCAGCCGCCCTTGGTTCACACAGGTCTGCCTGGGCCACCTCCCCTCCCTGTCCTCAACCTGCATCGCAAGGCCCCGCTTTCTCCTCTGTTTCTTTCCACGTGACATGAGGCCACCGGAAGGCAGGCCACCACTTGCTCTGCCTCATCGCAGCAGAACACTCCCTTCTGCAGTTCATGTATTTTCCTATTCCTGCTTCTAAATCTTTTGTTGATGGTCTAGTATATCTAGTTATTGCCTTACAATATGTTTTGTAGTCCTTTGCATGAAAATTGCTGTAGAATAATGCATTTATTTTGCCATCTAGGAAGAGTAGAAGATGTCAAAAATTAAGAACAGCATATTCTATTTTGGTTGCACGTGGTTGGGTATCTAGATTAATCTAGATTTTAAAAGCACACGCTATCATGATTGCTCTTGTTATTTTCTGAAGAAGGCACTTGGACAGAAAGTGCCATATAACCATATAAGACACCAAGAAATCTACAAGAATCTGACTGAAGATTATGACATCCGTTCATGCATCCTTATTTCCAGGTGAAATTCCCAGTTGGAAGGAAGGTCAGATCAGAGTCCTGGTTCTTATTGCTAGACCACGTGTTGCCTGTGAGTGCCATCAACTGCAATACTCACATGTGTGCCAGGAAATTATGTTGGGGTCATGGACAAGTAACTCCCAGTTAAATTTAAGCTGATAACTTAGACCACTATAACATGCAGTTGCAAAGCACTTAAAATAATGTCTGATCAAGTGCTGACACAGCCAGTGTGGATGGAGGCACTGAGAACAGGAGTTGTCCCATCCAATTACTGGTAAAGGACCAACGTTAAGCATCCTTTATGTCATGTTAAGAAACAGAATAACTCAAGTGTAGAAATTAAATGAACTATTTCACCTGCAGAGTCTAACTGGTGCCAGGGCCACTGCTACTCACACTTACAACTGCCCTGTCTGGTGCTGTGGCTATAAGCACAGGTGTTATTGGGCAAAAGACCTCTAAGAGGCTTTACTGTTTCAGCAAGACACATGAGAAGAGAAAGACTCCATCAAGACATCTGTTTGTTTAGACTTCCATCTGGAGCTATCATTTAAGCATATTTTAAGAGATGCCCTCCCCATTAATTCTTTTAAAGCATAGCCTTATTGGTTTTATTTCAGAACAAAACATCTCTATGCAAGGGACTTGACTGCCAAACCATAGTGCATCAGCAACCACTTTTGTGCTCATAAAGCTTCACTGACCTGAGCACACTCCATGAGTTAGTTGCTCGAGAAAGGGTAGCCAGCTGGTCTGTGATCTTGAGAGCTTACCTTTCCATATTTCTTTCTTCATCCAGCTAAATTTCTTTCTTTATACAGCTGCATTTTAAGCCTAAATAGTTTGGTGGTATCCCTTTAACTGGTTGGTGAACTTTACCTACCAGCTGTACTTTATCTAACACATTGATTACATTTTCAAGTGAGTTGTTGTGTTTGCTATCCCACTACAAAATATTTTTCCTTCAGACATCAGATAGGATTATATCTTATATACTTTATATATTTTTGCCTTTCTTACAATCTTTATATTCATTTCTTAACCTCTGTGTTTATGTATTTTATTGAATTTTTGAAGATTGGATTCATTTTCAGCATTTGATTTGTTGCAGTGGCTTCGGGCTGGCTGCCCAACCTAACCATGGCTGCTGCACTTGGATGATGGCCTGACTGTTAATTATTTCCCTGCTGAAACTGCATTACCACAAAACAAATTTTGTTATAATGACATTAAGCAAAGACCACAGAAACCTGCCAGGCATTAGAAATTTTTTCTTGGCAGCTGCTTTATGCTTTTTCCTCACATCATCTAAATCAAGAATGAGATATCATTTAATATTTTACCAGCTCATGAATAAACAGGCCTTCTGTTTTCCTTGATGTAAATATAAGAACATAAGTATTGAAGTAATTATCAAATCACGGACATTATCCTGCAATCTTTATAAATTCAGTTTCCTAAATAAGACAACATATTTAAGCATAAAAAGGTTGAATTATATATGGCTAAGGTTCACAGTGTCACCATTCTTGGTTTACAGCTATAACAATTCTTACTTCCTTATCGCCAGACAAGCCTTAATATGTAAAAAAGGTTAAATAAAATACGTATTACTCATCATTACAAATATAGTGATTTTTAGTCACAAAACCATTTCTAAACCAGTCAAGACTGGAAGGAAGGATCTTGAGGTGAAAGGGCAGAGTAAGAACAAATTATGTCTAATTAAGAATGAATAACCTATAGGTTCACTGGTAGCATAACTGAAGGGCCAACAACATGTATGTTGGTTGCCTATATCAAAAACATGCAATTATGCTAATATCTGGTTATGTCATTGCTTTCTTCTGTAATTTAAGAAGAAGATTAGTTATGAAGTCATACAGTTTGGTTTTGCTGTTGGTGATGTTGTTGTGTTGCCAGGCAACAGAAAGAGCATTAATTCCTTTATATTTCCACCATTTCAAAGTCTGCTCCCTCAGAGCAGCCCCTTTCCCTTTAAGCTATACACATGTGAAAAATGAAACTCTTTTTTTTTGCAGCAGAATATTTTTAAAGAAATAACCGCAGAGGTGCTGATTTACCACTGAGAATGTAAACAGAGTTGGAGACAGTAATCTATATCCTGTCCTCTGCTACATTAATCCAATTCCATTTCCACTAAGGGCAGCCTGATGTTCATTATCCTTCAAGAAGGCAGGGCTTGCTTGCCAAATATATGCTTTTGTGGTAGTTATTATGCTTCCAAATATTTCCTCATAGTTTCCTGTTGCACAGTCCCAGTGTATTTTTTTAAATAATCTTTTTTTAAAAAAAACCAAAACAAACCAACTTTTTCATTGCTTTGAAACCTCTTACTGTGATTTAATGATGAAGAATAAAAGAAGCAACAGGGTAATACAGTTATGGCAAATGTCTTTGACTCCTTCAAATCAATTTTTTTTTTTCTCAACTACAGACCAGTAAAGTCAGTGGGTTTTATAAATTAGAACTGAAAAAGGCCATCATAATAGGTCATGGAGTAAATCTGACTTTTTGCATTCTTGTTTTAAATAGGGATTTTACTACCTGCTCCTGCACAACCTACAGATTCTTTTCTTCTTTTATGTTTGCCCAACAGAGCTTGGCTGGCAGTCTCAAATATTAATTCCACCCAGAGCACAGACACTATTTTGCACATTTTTGTGCAGCACACACAACTCTGCTGCCAGGTGTGAGACTCTCCAACTATTCTGGAGTACAGCCTGGTATAAAACCTGCAGTCCCGGCCACATCCAGAGCTTCACGGTGCTCTATAAACAGAGAGTGAGGACCATAAGCTTACAACCTAAGCGACTAGAGCAGACAAGTGCCAAAAGGACCAAAGTTCAACGCCTGAAATAACAAAGTGAGGAGTAAGGGAGAAAGAAAGGTATTCAACAGTTGTGCCACCCAGCCCAGTCTCCTTCCACCAAACTGCTTTGCCCAGCTAAAAATGTCATGCAGAAGATTCTCGTTAGTGCTTCTCTGATGTCCAAAGGAAAAATATTCATGAAACTATACCATTCAAAGCCTGAACCATCCCTCAAGTGGCTGTGTTTGTTACAAAATCACTGAGTTGTCAAAATATTTCTACCTGGTTCTCATTGTTGTGTGTGTATTAGTTTGCTTCTTGGGGCCACTTTAAAATAGCCATTACTGTTTATCTGTTTCTAATTCTTTCTATAGTTGTTGTTCTTCTCTAAATTTTGTAGCACTTTTATAACTAAAGCAGCAAGGAAATATATAAGTTTATAAACAACAGACTGTCTTCATCCTTTCATCCAAATTGCATCAAGAGGCTAGCCTGTGGAAAGAGCTAATGATCTAATCAGCATAAGAATATATTACAAATTGGAATTCTAATAGATAATCTCTAGATGCAGACTTATCATGTAATTAAAAATATTCAATTTCTCCAACTGTATATATGATTGCTTTTTTTCTGTTGCTGTAGCCTCCTACAACGATCTCTTTAGTATTTGAATTCCTAGTTGCATTAATCAGACAAGGCTTTGAATGAACATTCCTTGACAAGGTGGCCTTCAACGAGGCAGGCAGAAAGGTTGCAACGAAGAAAAAAAGTGTGCTACAAACAGGTACAAAGGGACTGCAAGCCATGGGATTTCTTTGCATTCTTTGTTAACATTATGTTGGCAAGTTGTTTTCATGCAGTTCATCAGCTAATGCAATCTGTATATGATACAGTCCCCTAGCAGTTCAGTAGACAAGCAAACTGAAATGGTAATAAGCAATGAATCAATAACTGCCTGCTGAAATTACAATAAACAACGAATTAACGACCCCTTCTTAGGGCTTACTTGAATCTGTGGCTTCTATATCATTTGAATTTCTGCCCTACAAATGAAGCACCAATCTGCTTCCACTGCTGATAAAATCAGAATGAAGAAATAGCTGGTGCAGCATTGCTATACTTACTTAGACATACACTTATTTGTTTGTGCCATGTTAAGCACTGCTCAGTCCCAAGAGCCCTAAAAGAGAAATATATTTAGCTGTAAAACACGAACAAAACCCACAAGTACTTGTCCCAACAATTATTACATGTTGCATCTGATGGAAAGGACTGTCTGTTGGGGGTGCTTGGAAACACATTTTAAGCCGAGGTTTCAAATATATCTTAACAGAAACATAAAACTTAAGCAAGTTCTACTCTCTAGTTCTTAAGCTATCCTCCTCCTCTCAGCACTTAATTTTGAGAGGCACACGGTAATAAAAACTCACAATTTTTACTCTAAACTCCATCAAAGCAAGGTCAGCTGTAGTTCTGTACATTTGCAGCAGCCAGACAGCAGCATTGACACACTCCCTCTGCTCTCTGCATCAAGCCAGGAGAAGAAACCCCTTTTTGTCTTTGGAGGTACCAGATATGCCATATCATCCACACACCTTTGCTGGGCTGCTTTTTGAGATTTCCTCTTCAATACTCCATCAAAACTGACACAGCATAGCAGACAAGAAATGGGCTGGTCCCACCTTTATATTCTATACACCAGTCAGGACCCTTTTTGCTACTCATGAAATTGGGCGGCAAAGACATAAGACAAAACGGGCTGCTGGAATTGTCATCATGTTTTTATTTGATAGAGAACCTTTCTTGTCTATTTTCTAAACAGGCAGTGCTATTTCAAAGAATCAGAAACAAAGTCATGATCAAAACCACACATATAGAATAACTTAAATAAACATTTTTCCTTTCAAACAAGATTGAAGTATAGGATAAATAAAATGTATTATATTATTCTGTAAATTCTCCATGAACTGTTCATATCTAATAGTTTCTCCATTAAGTATTCAGATAATCAATATATATCACCTAAACTACTCTGGCACTGACTGGGTCCTTAGAGGAAAAAGTCAGCTGGAAAAAATGAGATTTCACTTGAGAATAAACTTATAGAAATGCTTACACATCCTTAATCCTCTGTTCCTTAGGAAGTGGTTTCTCTCCCCTCTCTCTTGGACTACAGCGAATTGGTTTTGCCTGAGCAGGGCTGGAAGCTGTTAGTGCCATCACTTAGTTTAGCTAAGGAACTAAGCAGCACTGCAAAACATTAGGGATCATCCACAGACCCAACATTAGCCTGCTGAGGCTAAGCTCCTGAGAAACCCTCTTCAGAGTTGCTCTTCACTCCTATAGAGAAAATTATTAACTTCATTCACCCCAGAGATAGCCCAGTTTTAGCTCCAATTGGCTAAGTCTAGCATCTGTGCACATCCACACACTGCTTGCACAAGGAGGGACCTTTGCTATAGTGAAAAAATTAATCTAGGTCAGCAACACAGAGGCTGTGGTGTCAATCATGTGCAGAGACTTACCACGCACTTTCTACAGGCCCTGTTTTAGCCCAGTGGTTACCACTGAGGTTGCCTTGGCAGCCAAGGAGTCCTCTGTACACACTGCATGGACCAGATGAGCAAAATGTGTCTTTGACTTGGAGATCTCACAGCCTGGGATAATGTAATAACTAGTAGTCCTTCCCCACAACATAAGTAGAGCAATTTCCTCTCTTCATGCCACATCCCAGCATAACCTCAATGTCATAAAAAAGTACAGCTGTAGCTCATAATATTTAACAATAACAAGAAAGGCAAAGAGAGAAAATTTTAGTTCAGTGCAATAGACATTAGCTTTTTGTTTAAGAAACTGAGTTCAAAAATCAGTTTCCTCCTGGTTTTTCTCATTAATACCTGTTGTCTACAGAATTAATAGAAAATACTTAAATAATGTACACTCCACCTAAAATAACTGAGCAGCTGACAATGATCAGCTTCATCCTAACCTGAACCTTAATTCAGTCAGCCTTTGTATCTGTTTTTCTGAGAATGCCTTCTCTTTCTTGTCACTGAAGTATTGCCAACTCTAACTATTTCACCTCACATCTTATTTAGTGTCTGCCCTAAAACCTCAGTTCCTGTAGGTGAGCAGTTAAAAGAAAATCTTAGTTTCCCTTTGCAGAGTTGCTAGGTCTCACACTTGCAGCAAAAGGCTTGAAAACATGAACTATAAAGAAAGAGAATAAGAACCCTCAAAGGCACCTTTTAAACAAAATTCTCACAACTTTTATGAGAACATTATAATCGGAGTAATAGAGGCAGGCATCTGACTAATGATTTCTGAGTTCTTGAGGTGCAAATATAACGATTGCTCTTCCATTTCCCTGTCCTCTTCTGCTTTTCTACTCTAGTATTTTGCATGAGGAACGAAGATGCCCAAATTTCTGGTAGAAATCGTGTTCAGCACAATTCAGAGCTTCCTCATCTATGTAGACAGCTGGTCTCCGGGAAGCCAAAAAGTACTGCACTTTCCGCAGGCTCCATCCCATCACATACTTCAGCCAGCCACTGACAGCAGCTGTAGACCTGCCAACGCCAGCGTTGCAATGAACGTAGACTGTGTGTCCATTCTCCAGCAACCCGTGCAAAAGGAAGACAGCTTGTGGCAACATCTGTATTCTTCCTAAGGTTAAAAACAAGGCACATTCATTGGCATTTGAGAAAGCTAGGTTCACGGGTCAGATCGTCTGTACAGCTTGATGAACTGTAAATCATAATGGCAAACCTGACGTATTTAGGATTTTTTTCTTTTCTTTTCTTTTTCTTTTCTTTCTTTTTTTTTTAAATGACCTTCTTCCCTTTTTTTTTTTTCTTGCAACATAGATTCAGATCACACAAAATCTGTAAAATTCACCAAGTATTCCTCAAGCATACATTCTGATTAACACTGAATGTGTGTAGTGTATTCATTTTCAAAGGGACTGAGACAAGGCAGCAAATCACATCAAACAGCACATCTTACCTAGCATTTAAGTTAGCAAGCCAAATATGAAATGTTTTTAGTACTGGAGTTTTGTGAAGCTACCTATATACTGCTGTTTTCAAAAACATTGTAATGAAGACCATTATGTCAATAATAAGTGAGAGAGGGAGAGCAGAAGAGTATTCTCCTGTACAACTTAATAATGTTATGATTAAATTGTGTACTAAGCATATGGTTCAACAACACAGAATAGCCTTTGTCGCTCCCAAAGGGATGAATATACCATATTTCCTGATGCCTTTCTCCCTGTTACCTCTGTTACCCTGGGAACTAAGCTGCATCAGAGCCTAATGTTTCCTCATGGCACAGATGAGGACTGACATTAAGCCCTTTCAAATCCCTGTTTTAAGGTGTCCTATTTTCCCTGATGTCCTGCTACTGATACAACAGTTCTCTATTTGTGGCAGCAGTATTTCACTCTATGGAAAGCACTTTCTTCTGCTGGTAGGCAGATAGCAAACCGTATCCTGGGCTGCACCAAAAGAAGCATGATCAGCAGGTGGAAGGAGATGAACTCTTCCCCTCTACTCCACTCTTGTGAGACCCCACCTGGAGTACTGCATCCAGCTCTGGGGACCCCAACATAAGAAGGACATGGACCTGTTGGAGAGTGTCCAGAGGAGGCTACAAAGATGATCAGAGGGCTGGAGCAGCTCTCCTATGAAGACAGGCTGAGAAAGCTGGGGTTGTCCAGCCTGGAGAAGAGAAGGCTCTGAGAAGACCTTACAGCAGCCTTCCAGTACCTAAAGGGGACCTGCAAGAAAGCTGGAGAGGGACTTTCTACAAGGGCAAGTAGTGATAGAACAAGGGGTAATGGCTTTAAACTGAAAGAGGGTAGATTTTGATTAGATATAAGGAAGAAATTCTTCACCATGTGGGTGGTGAGGCACTGGAACAAGCTTCCCAGAAAAGTTTTGGATGCCCCATCCATGGCAGTGTTCAAGCACAGGTTGGATGGGGCTTTGAGCAACCTGGTCTAGTGGAAGGTGTCCCTGCTTATGGCAGAGGTGTTGGAACTAGATGAACTTTAACGTCCCTTCCAGCCCAAATCATTCTGTGACTCTATCACATTCACTTGGGAAAACGCACACTTTCTAACCTATTGGTTGGGAACAAGATTTTGAACTGAGCATTCCAATGGAGGAATTAAAAAGAATGATAATTTATGTTCAACATCAGGTGCTATGGGCATTCCAAATTAATTAAAAATAAATATATAAAAGAATCTGTGGAGATTCATCAGCCTGGGATAGAAAAATTATTTGTTGGGGGAAGAGGATAGCTGAGACAGACACACAGCACTATCTCTCCATTTTTAACCAGCAAGGATGGCAAGCTGTCCTGCTGTGCAAGCTTGTAGTCTTCCACCTACACAACATATTTTCATTATACAGGCTGAATTCAAGCTGAAAGAAAAAACAGTCAAGCAGTTATCAATGTGGATGGCTTTAAACTCAAATACACATATACTGCCAGACACAAAGTGCTTTTTATGGCTTCTCCGCCTACAAGAAAATGCAAGTAATTTGTTAGAGACAACACACAGAGAAATTATACCTTGTGTGTTAGCTATATTTTTAAGCAAAATTTACACAGGGGAAAAAAAAAAGCCATGAAAGTGGCAGATTAGTAACTCAAAGTGTTTGTTACTATTAATTTACTGCAAGATTGACCTAAGCATTACCTTCAGTGCTCATGTCTGGGGTTGGCATCCAGACATAGGCAAGACCTTCCTCTTTATACAGTTTAATGAGAATTTCAGGGCTCATGGGTTCCGGGTAGCGGTTGCAGCCCCAGGAATTCTGAACGATGTCCCATTCGGTCTGGAAGTTCATCACAGCCGTAACACCCAGCTCATGCTTCAGCTTGACGGTGACATGCTCCAGCTGCCGAGGACAACTTCCCAGCCAGATGTTGGGCAGAATTCTAGCATTGAGAAAACATCGCAGTGAGATTGATTAAAATACCTTAACAACGAAATGGCCAAGTTCCAGCTCCAAACCTGCTTAGCACCATCACACAAACACTGCTAAGAGCAGCTTTTTCATGCCATGCAGTAAGCAGCTTCTTATTTCACTACAGTTGAGTTGGTAATGTTTGATGATGGGGATCAAGTTCCTAACCTACCACAAAGGGCCAGACGGCTTGAGAAAAAATTCAGAGCATAATTACTATCACAGGTCTCCAAGGCATCTAACATTGGGCCTGCAGTAGAAGCTTACTAACATCACAGATTAGAATAAGAAAACTCTGAAGATTCATGCAATTTGCACAAAAAAAAGGACCTAAAAGATTCACATCTAGATCTGAATTACTCTATTAATTAGTCAAACACATGGAACTCTTCCAGCTTTGCAGCTACCACTATAATGAGGAAACCAGATAGAACAAAAACCTCAACTTAAACTCCTCTGTGAAGAAACTCAAAAATGAATGAGTCATTTTCTTCTCATTTTTCTCTGCTCTTGTGGAGTCTAGTGGGAACCAAGTACAGAATTACAATACATGTCTAGCTTCCCTCAAGGCCTGAAGAACCAGCAATTTTGCAAGAACACTTGAGAGATACGCGTAGCATGGATAAACATCCATATTCCTGGTACTTATCTAAATCAAACTTCAAGACTTCTATGGTTTTCCCACTGTTAATTATCAAAAAACTATTGTATGTCTCAACAGATTTTGACATAAATATAAACTGAATACTAAGACGCTTGTTTTCAAATGATGATTTTTAATCTGCATATGCAATTAAACTGATGGTATGTACAATGGGTTATTTATATATGCAAATTGTCAGTGATCTACTTTAATTTTTTTGTTTGCATCAACTTTTATTTTTAACATGCAGTCACAAACTACACCAAATATCCCTACAGTTGAACATACAACTGTAAACATCATCAACTACAAACATCGCAAACATTATTAACTCAAAAAAAAAAATTAAGCCAATCTATAATAAAAGCAAGATCCTCAAAAATAAAACATCTGCCATGCATTTCTTATGGTCTTTTCCAATTTTAATCTCAGAGACAAATAAGAAAAGTTTTATGTTTATTCAGGAGCAGTTGCTCATATAAACAGCCCTTAAATCATCAGGTAGCTATTTCCATTCCACTATCACAGTAATAAGGGCTTACTAGCATTTAATTAAGACCTACAATTGATGATTATTAAATCTTGCTATGTTACTACTGAAAGATTGTCAAAAAGAAAAATTCAACTCCAGGTAGCACGTGTTGTTTCCTGTATTTTAGCTGCATCTACAGTGAGTTACATACAAGCCACGCAAACAGTCTTTGGCCTTAATAGCCCATTTTAGTGAGACAACAGACTGGATCTCAGTCTATGATAACTGAGTCAAATTTAGACAAATCTATTACATTGCTAATACAAAGCAAATAACCATTTCAACCATGTTTTAACAGTGAGATTGTTTGAAGATATTTTACTTGGTTTTTCTTTCACATCCATGTTCTGGTTTAGATTGCAGTGAGAGTATTTCCCACTGCTAACAGAAAATGCATTCGTTCCTGAGCAGTGGGCAAGCTTTAACCCAAAATTTCAGAAATTAAGATTTACACCTTGAAGTTGTTTCCTTTGTCATTTTTCTCACACTCCTGAACACTACCTATATAAATAAGAGAAGACGTGGAAAGAAAGAAATTCTAATACAGAGGCTCTGGATTTCTTAAGGTACAAATTAAATTCAGTTCACACGTTGAGAAATATCACTACTCAGTCAACAGTGGACTCTACAGCAACCTGAAAGAGATACAATAAAACACTATAATTGTGTATTACCATTATGTTCAAGGCACAATCCCACACACTGGTATAGGAATGGAGCTTCTCAAAATTGCCCAAAATCCAACACAACCAGCTCGAGCAGTCCCACCAACCAGCCGGGTTAGTAAAGGTCCACTGTAACAACCGCTTCACTGCCTCACTTCCCCCACACCAGCCCCACAGCAAACCCCAGCCTAACCTGAAAGAGTGATCGCTGTCAGGCTTCTGCCACCGAAATTCGCTGAATGTAAGTTAAAGTGCCCGAAGAGACACTGATGAATGACTGGAGATGAGCGATGCCCACAAAACTCCATAGCCAGGAAAGACAAATGGCAACATCACTAATACCGTGTGACAATATGAGGATATTCTTTCAAGAACAAGAACATTAGTAGCCTTCCTTCGAAGGCTTTCCTGGAGACTTATACATATGTAATTCTCTTGATATTTTGGGAAACATCTAATACATTAAGTTACCTTGACATGAGAGCAAAAGGGTATTTTCTAGCCTTTGATCGAATCAGGAGTGACTGAAGTGTTCCTGAGATAAATAAAATTCTGGGTAGTATTCTTGCTTACACATTAATCAATGCTTTATAATTTTTCCCCCATGATTATTCAGTGGGTGAACATCATTGCTGTGCTATCTGCAAGACCACTGGCACATACACCATTTGCTTATTTTCTTCTTATAGCCTAAAGAATCTTGTTCATGACAAGACCTCCTGTATTGCACAATAATAATTACATTTACTGAACAATCTGATGGGTTTACCAAGTTTTTATCGCTGTCTTTCCCTGTAATTAACTAAACTAGTGGCGGCATTCAGAGAATGACCAAAACAAAGTATTTAGGACGGCCAGTTCTTGTGAATTATTCTTTCTGATCAGGTCCTAGAGCTTAGCCTTTGAGACGATCAAGATGCAGCCTTGACCTTGGTCTTCAAGCCCCTTATTTACCCACCTCCAAATAACTGTAAAGTCTTGTCTTGCTGGACAAAGCTGAACCACTGTTTTACCAGGAAAATAGTCCATGCAGAAAACAGTACTGCAGAGTTGTCCTATCAGCCAACTTACGTAAAAGTTCTGCGATTATCCTACTGCATAGTACCTATATTTCCATTTGTCTTTGTCTGCTTCATACCTTGACTTTTGTCTTATATCAGAAGGAAAGAATAAAAAAAGGTCAGTGCACATGCAGGCACAGAAACTGATGGAGAGCTTAGCAGCTGTATTTTATATATTGATTTTGGATAGCTCTACTGAGGGCTTAATTACACTGAGAAGCAGGGAAACATGCATATTAAACACAACAAGAATGTGGCAAGTTAATTTTCACATCTCTTTCCTTAATCATATGACTTTCAGTTTTCCTTTTCCAATGTGGCCTTTCTTCTTTAAGTTGCTACTGTACTTCTGTAGGTAGGTGGATTTTAGCCTCAAGAGTTTTTGGCAAGGGAAAGAGGCCTCTTTTACTTTCCCCTCTCAACTGTCACGTAATCGTGCCCTGGGCTCTCTGACAGCTGCTGCCTTCCAGCTCGCATGTTGTTGTTTTCCAGCAGCAGATTAAGTGATTCCTATGTGTAGTTCAAAAAACATTTAGGGATTATGTGTGATCAATAAAACTATAATCTTTTTAGCCATTAACCCCTGTCATATACTCCAAATATCATAACAGGGTTGTTTTTAAACAAAATTCCACTTAGAATTATGGTTTAATATAAACATAGGACTTTGTCACTGTACATGTTAACTCCCTGTGTTACTAAGGATAGTAAACCATGCTGGGTCCCAGAGGAAATAGTCAATTCAGTTACAGCAGTTTGTCAGTGAAGAAATCACTTAGAGTAACATGAAAAATATTCAACTAACTTCTGAGATTAAGACTTGTAGATTGTCTAAAAGACCCTTCTTTAAAGCTACCTTCTGTAAAGCTACTTTGTCTGCCCTACACTTCAGTTCTCCATCAGTAATATGGAGGTAATATTTACGTACTTTAAAAGGACTTTTGGGAATTAAATGAACGAATTAATGTGAGAAGCTTGAATTTGTGGTAACAAGGACTAAATATTAGGCAGGTGTCTGCTCAGTTTACTGGATTTACAGAGCCCAGACTGAAAGCTGACATGTTAAAAACCTGCTTTTTGACTTGTCAGCTGAGAAAACTAGCCACGATTTATCATTACTGGGGAATAAATATGGAACACCCTGAAATCACTTGTAGAGTTATTTTCCATCTATCATCACACTTAAATTATTTTTAATGATGCAGACATATATTGCCCTTGGTTGCTTCCCCCCCAGGGCCCTGCACAGCCTAGATTAAATTATACCAATTCACTGCGAATGCATCTGAAACAGCAAATGCATTCTGTTTAACCAATATACATGCAAACAGTCTTCCTGTCCTTAAGGAGAAAATGAGTCTGAGGCAAAGAAAGACTAGCATTCTGACACTATTTTTTTAATGGTGCAGATTGTAATTTTCAGGCTAGAGAAAAAGTTCGCAAAATCTGAGGCACTGTAACTTTCAATCTTAGACTGTCACAGGTAGTAAAAAAACCAATCCAGCAATTGTAGGTGTAGGGATCTGATTGACAGGGAGGGCGACCTGCCCTAGGGGAAGATACCAGGTTACTGCGTTGGGTGGTCAACTCCACCACGACAGACATCTGCTCTGCTTCTTAAGCAGCTCCTGTGTTACTTTTGTTGATAATGGTTTAAGGCAAACAGAAGCCAAATTCAAAGTTCCTTAAAATGCTGAGCTGTAAGCTGGGATGGCCCAGGTACTGTTTCTTCAGTCATCAGTGTACTAGCAGCTGGCATCTACATCCTCTCCTAAAATCTGTCTTCCCTTCTAAGGAGTCACAGTTCTTATAGATAAGAGTAGGATTCAAGCCTTTGGGGAACACATTTCATCAGAACATCTATCAGATACAATATTTCAGACGTCCTTTTATCCCTACAGTTGCCAGCTTTAATCAAGAAAGAGGACTTTGGCAAACTAAGGAAAAATCCTAAGGTATTTTTCACTGGTTATTAGCAACAGAGTGATCCATCCACCACACCAATTTTTTATATTGGTAATATTTTTGACCAAGGTCCAGCATATTATTTTAAATGAAAAGTGATGGATTGATACATCCTTCAGCATCAGGCCAAGATGTAGCCTGATGTTAAAGCTTGCAATTCACTTCAGTTGTCTGCACCAGCCTCCCTTAGATCCCACTAAGCATCTGCAAACTGAGCACTAATATATATATATAACAAGACAGAGCAATTTAGCTGAAAAAAACCAAACAAAATAATTATTAAATCAGCTGAGTCCTCCCTTAAGGCTTTTATTTCCTAAAGGTGTAGCATGCAACTACAGCTGCACATAACGTGCAGCAAAACTTATTCTGCATTCCCAGAAGAGCAACATATATAATTCAGTGAATTTACCCCCAGCATTTTGTGATGCTCGTATGCATGCAGAGCATTTTTGCATTGATGTAGTGCTATTACCCTGACACCAGTAGGAGCAAGCAGCCCAAGGGGAATGTAGGCCTGAGGCACAACTAAGAGATGTTTTTTGCAGCACTGTAACTACCAGAGACTGCTTCCAGTTACAGTGCATTCCTATTTCCTCCCCTGATGGCACTGGAGTCTGAACTGGTTCTGAATTTTTTTTATAAGGTGGATTTTCAATGGAAAATTATGATCTGTCTGAACCAAAAGCCTGCAGTGAAACTTTCTACTTTTAAACAAATTTAAACTAGTTCAAAGACCAAATGTCTGATGAGAAATAAAGGGAGATAGTGGGATGGCAGCAAAAAACTCCTACCTTTCTCTCATTTGACACAAAAGAGATTTCCAAAAGTATTGCTTTGGGCACATTCAAAATGAGAATAGAGGAAATCCTACCAGCTGTAGCTAAGATGCTCTTTTGTCTCTTCTCTACCCTCTGCATTGTGACAAGGCACATCACTTTAAATGGTGATACCACTCGATTTTGTTGACCCAGAACTATCATCCTGTATGTTCTTCTTCTGCCATTGGCATCCTTTTAACAACATATAGCAGCTAATTCTTAGGTACATGCATGTCTTCCTTTTAGTACCAAATTAGACATCTCTCTTCTGGGTCTTCCTTGTTCTTTTCTCCTGAATCTGAGACAACGAAAATAGTAAGAGCACTTGCTAGAAATCAGATGAGGTTCCTGTATCTTTGTCAGAGCAATCTAGAGACATTACTTAGATTGCTATCTAATGTCCTGAAATGCATTTACAAACAGAGAAAGGTTTTCAAATGACCAAATTCTGCTCTCCAGTGGAAGATCTGAACACTTTCAAATACTACTTGACATACAGAAAGCAAACTGATGACCATCCTCACCTTCAGAAATACTTTCCTAATATCCAATATAAATAGCGCAGTCCCAGGTCACAGTGACATCTTTTTGTCTCCATAATGGACACAAAGAACAGGTTATTCCCTTCCACTCTGCAAAATGCTTTTACCTGTCTGAAAATTACTCACACACACACACACACACACACACACACACACACACACACACACAGCCTTGTATTCTTCCCACATGCATGCACACACACACACACACTTGCTTGTCATATATTAAAAGCATCTGATGATTCTTGTTTGCCTTTGGACTCTCCAGCTGGTCAACATTTTTCTTAAGATGTTATGCCCAGTACCATTTCTGAGAACTGAAGATTAGTTCCTTCTTGTGGTTCAAAGGCTATAACCCTCTTCATAGTACCCTGACTGTCCTTTTACAGCATGACACTGTTGACCTATATTCAACATGGAATTCTGTTTTCAAATTATGATCTCTCACAAGAGACGAGCCTACTCAAGGAGAGAGTAAAATCTGTCCAGAACAGAATTATTTAAGATTTTATTAGTTACAACTGCTAGTGATATCAAATAAAACTAAACAAATATGCAGCAAAGGAGTAGATGAGATTCACAGTTGATTAATACCTCTCAGTAATACATCTTGGAATAACCTCAGCCACTCACACAAACCACTGCGTTTTAAGCTAACTACAGTCAATAAGAAAGGGAAACAGTACATGCTTGCAGTGATGCTTGGTGAAAGTGTTGCTTTATAGAGAGGTCAAAGTGGTAATATTAGCCTGTACAAAAAAGTGAACTGAAAATAACATAAAATGTATAGTAACATTCTAAAAATCAACGACGCCATTCTATGTACTCTAACTTTGAACTTTCTATTAATAATTTATTGTAACAAAAAAGATATAGAAAAAAAAAAACATTAAAAATACAGTAGATGCCAGCTATTTCTTCTGAAAATACTTCCATATAGGGGCAGACTAAGAATCTGGCTTTTTTAAGAGGTCATTGGATGATTGCTTAAAGCTAAAATACTTGGGAGGGACAAATCAGCTGTCTCTATCTACATAAAAGAAATAAAGAAACTCAACTTCTGTACAGTTTCACCTATAAAGCAACTACCAAGAGATGAGAAAAATTGAAGATTATTTAAAATCTCTTCTCTTTTTTTTTTTTTTTTTAAATTCTCACATCTTCCTCCAAAATACTAACACAGGCAGATATCAAAACAGAGGAATCCCTGGTTTGGTCTTGTACACGAATTCTGGTTTCATCACACTCCCTTTAATAAAGGACAGAGAGATCTCACAGCAAAATGCCTCCTTACCAATGAAATAATAAAGTAGAACTGAGGGGTTACGACACTGACATTTCATTGCACATTGCACAGGGCACATGGGTAAATGACTGTGGTCTTAATCCCTTCGCCTGCTGACTTACTGATAAAGTCTCCTTGCAGAAGACAAGCTGATGGAGCCTTTGTGATGAGCGGCTTGACTTAAGTAGGATTGACAGAACACAGTCTGATGCACTCAATTGCCCAGCACACAGATAAAGCACTGCTGGCCAGAGCAGGAGAGCAAGGTTTAATGATACTATGGCCTAACTCACGGAACACCCAGATCTAATAGCTAGGCTTAATAAGATCACTCTTACCAATGAAGATGGAATAAATGGCCATAACCTTAGCAGAAGTCATCAGAAAAAAAGAGTTGATTAATGATTAAAGTATATCCTACTGAAACGACACAACTGCAGACCTGGTAAAAACTACTTATATTTTTGAAACAAAAAATTGCTTTTACCTAAATACCAAATATAGAAGAAGCATAAGTCATTGCCTATAAATTTGTTCTGCTTTATCACTGAAAGAGTGCAGTTTATTGTGAAGTTAAGAATTCTACCTCAGGGCTTTAAATGAGGAGAAATAAATAGACTACAATGTAGTTCCAAGGTGGTTTTTTTCTTCTTTTTCTTTGGCACTGCGATGAAAAGCAATTAAGCTCTGGCAAATTTTCTTCTTAGATGTAATTTGGACTACTTATCTAGCCTCTCACATGGGAGCAGACTTGGCAACTAAAAAGAAGCACCTGCTTTTATCACTTTAGAACAACACTTTGTCAGCTTAGCAATATGCAAAGTTTCTCAAACCCTTGAATTCCGAGTGTTATGCTTAATAGTATCTTGTTTATTCCATGTTCACAAATTTATGCATGAATGTGGCATCAAACTACCTCATTTGCTGCTATGCAGAGCAAATAAGCCATTAAGATTTGACCTCAAGCTGACAACGCGCTAAAATGAAAACAGGTAAGAATAATATCAAACGAACAAGTGAAATATAAGGTTACCTAGACATGCAGCTACAAAGCAGTTCCAGTGGCACAGTGCCCTCAGGTTCTGCTGTCTTAGGTGGGGATTTCTGCAGCACCAGGTTGATGGCAGAAATTTTCACCCACCAATCTGCATCTACAACAGGAGGTAGGGTGCACTCTTCAGGTTATGAGACAAGGAGCAACCTCCTCATCCATAACCTTCTGGTGGATTCTAACTCTGGGGAGGTTTGTAGGCTATGTCTGCTTTATGGATTGTCCTAGCTTCGAATCCACCAGAGATACAGGATAAGTGGGATCCACATGAGTAGGATTAAAGTCAATCATATAAGAAGTTTAGTCTAGATGAATCTACAAAGCTTTCTGTTTATGGCCCATTTTCCCCTTCCACAGCAATGCGAAGCATTCCCTTGCAAGGAGCATAAGAACTTCTAATGAAGAAGAAGAAACTCAAAAAATGTCCCATCTCATACGGAGAGCTGCAGAGATCAAGGGCAGTTCTAATATCCTAAACCCTGCAAAAGCAGGGAACGTATTTGATGAAAACACCTAGACAACTGGGAAGTAAACCACATTCCACACTTCAAAAGTTACAATAATACTTGGATAAATAAGCAGTAGCACTATGCCTGAGAGTCACAAAATAATTCCTCTATTGTATTCAGTACTGGTAGATCATCACCAGAAGGAATGGGAAGAAGGAAGAGAAGCACATAGAGAGCCCAGCAGTGAGTACCAGAACAAACAGAAGACAAGTTTTCAGAGAAAAGACTGAAAGAACCAAGGGTTAATATTAAAATGAAAATACTCAGATGTTCCAACCTCAACTACTCTGTGATTCTGTGAAAAAGGATGAGACTATGAGAGACGGCTATAAAGGGGCAGGGATACTAATTCATTATCCAAGTCTGCTGTGGAGAGGACAAGAAAAAATGAAGTTAAATTGCAGTAGGAAGACTTAAATTGAGATTAGGAAAGCTTTTTAATGGTAGGAATAGTGAGGTAATTGAACGGAAGAGTAACAGGCTGTAGAGTCTCATCCCTGAGATGCAATCCGATTTAAGATCGGGTTGGATAAACCTGGAGTGATTTAAATGTAATCGCAACTAAGTTAGAGCAAGGAAATGGACTGGATGCTTTCTGAGGTCTCTTTGAGCCTATGATCTATGATACTATAATCATAAGCTTTAATTTCCATCTCTGGCATCACTACCTATAATAATTTATCAAGATCCATCTTGAAATAATTTAGGTTCCATGTCCTCCCTGCCCTGTTTGAAAGGTCATGCCAGAATTCAGACACCATTCCTTTCATGTCAGAAGCCTTGTTCTAATTTACACTCTAAATTCATTCAGAAGCAATTAATATCCATTTGATCTTAGAGCAGGTTCAATTTCAGTAATTCTTCTTCCTCCTTTGTACTTATTCCTGGATGACTTTTACAAATAGCAATTTATCCTCTTTCTCAGTCCTTATTTAACTATGTTGTCTGTCTCAGACACCAGAAGTAGTCAAGCTATAGTTGCACAGAATTCCTTGCAAGTCTATTTATTTTGCTCCAACTCCAGTGTAATAAAAGCAACAAAGCCTGCAGAAAATGCCCTCATGCATTCCAGCTTACTTCAGGCATCTCGGCTTTTCACTGCGGTTTATCTTGAAATCTTCTCTTATGTCAGGGAACCTCTGACATAGAAATAAAAAAGATTGTTACATCTTTTTGTATTTTAAAAAGGGTTTACAAAACCAAATTTGCTATTCCCATTCCTCTCATGATGCAACGAAGATGTAAAGTTCTCCTAGCAAGAAATCTTGGGGATTCTTTTTATGGGATATCTCCTGACCGCAAAGTTCATGTGAAAAAGGCAACACAAAAGAGGCAGTCTATCCCCATCAACAGGAATTGTACCATTACGTCAAAGTCAGTCACTAATAAATGAGATAAACCAGCCTGATACAACTGAACTCTTCCATGCCAGGACTAGAATACGTTCCAGTCTTGTCCCCCTTTGGGAAATGAAAGTCCAAAAGGGATTGTAAACCATTTTTGTTCTTCTGACACAATAACAGATTGAATTTATCTAATATTGTCTCTATGAGAAGTGCACATGCTCCAATAAATTCAATGGAATTGCTCTCATTAAGTTTGCAGTGTATTTAAACCTATACAGGGAAAAACTCCCCATATAAACTCTTATCCCTCTCATTCACTTCACTCCATTAAAAAGCTTAAAGACAATGAACTTATATCTTAGAAATTTTTTATAATCTATTTTATCTCTGCTTTAGATACGATCTAAAATAACTTAGTCATACAAGACTTTAAGAACATGGCCAAAACTAAATTGTGGAAGACAAAATGTTATCCTCTCTGTATTCAAATGCAATACCTTCTGTCATATTTCACTACGTATTTGT
Organism: Pampusana beccarii; assembly: GCA_013399365.1. Classification (NCBI taxonomy): domain Eukaryota; kingdom Metazoa; phylum Chordata; class Aves; order Columbiformes; family Columbidae; genus Pampusana; species Pampusana beccarii. The sequence continues at coordinate 112,594 of VWYH01006967.1, read as the reverse complement.
ACTATGAAGCTAAGAAAATAATCATTCATAAGCAGACCAACGCCTTGTGAGACAGGGTGTCCAGATCTAGCCTTTACACAACTTAGTCACACTTTATTTTTAAACATACCCACAAGGTTTCTGCTGATGCCTAAGGAGCACACCTCATGCAGCAGAAAGCAGGATTTGTTTTGTAGGGAATTACTCTTCTCGCACTTTCACTTGTATAAACATTATCTGAAGCAAACGACGTGCCAATTACAAAAATACAGCCTGAGAAAAGAATCAGGTTCCAAGGCTTGTACTGAACAACCTGGAAAGGACTCCTCTGTTGGCTTGTGAGGATTAATAATTAAATGCTCCAATTATAGAATCTTGTCTCATGCAACCATGGTTGCCAATGGTTACTTCCTCCACATGTCTCCGTTAGGTTGCCAACATTCCCATTTGTTTTGAATTAGAACAAATACTCGGAAACACAAGAACAACAGGCTGCTAAACTAAGCCAGATTGGAGTGAGCCATGAATCTCTTGGCATTAGGAATGAGAATTTCTAACATTAATGCTTAGCAATGGGAATGATGCCACTGCTGGCACCTTCAAGTTAAAGCATCTTAACAAAATTGACTTAAACCATTACAGAAGAACTTCAGGTTAGTGCCCAAGAAGTTTCAGGAATCGTTGGTAAGAACATCTTTCGTCTTCTTTCAGAGTTTACTTGTTAGCAGCTGCTTAGAAATCTGGACTGCAAAAATAATAAAAGATAAATTCACTTTTCAAAACACAGCATTTCAGATCCAATGGAAATGCTTTTCAGTGCTTCAGAAACAAGCACCTATTCATGAAAATTACATAATTGCAAAGCAGAGTTTATTGCAAGGTGGTTTTTTCCAACCTCTGGCAACATATGCACACATACAAAATGCTGGAATCCCCTCAGAACTACAATAGTCAGAGGAAGAAGCACATCTATCCCTTGTGGTACCATTCAAATACAACAGCTCTGTCTGGGCTCTGTATCTATGTTCATACCAGTTAAGATATTTATCCCAAGTTTCTAAACCCACATCAGTTCATTTACACTAATTTTAAAGAGGGACAGGCACATTCTGTCCCCCCTAGGCTGGGGGACAATATCTTGGAAATACTGAGAAAAACTGAATTAATGCATTCACCACAGTCAGCTACATAAATACCTAAAATAATATGTTCCCACAACAAAGTCAAATCAAAGGGACAACAGCTGCATGCTGCTACCATAATAAAATTGTCAGGAAACTTGATTTTGCCAACATACCTGGTTACTAGATTATAAACCTAAAATTAATGACCCCGGTGGATGAGCTGACAACCTCAAAGGCTGAAGCTGAGACTGTAATGGAGCTGCTGAGAAGCCCCAGAAGGACCTGTGTAAGTCTTCCCAACACAAAACTGCAAAATATAGTAGGATCTCTTGAAGAAGTCTTGGATGTCGAAAGGGTAAAAATCATTTTACTTAAATTTCATGAACGAGCAATGCTGCAGGCTTTATTGGACCCCAAGGGCTGAAAAGAACTACCAAGGGTTGTCTGTTTTTTTTAAACTGCCTTTTTTTTTCAGATTTCTTTCTTTTCGTAGCAATATCATTTCATCTGCTTCGAAATTGGAATTGCAGGCATTTGAACAAATGTATTAAAGTGATCTACTGTGCTAAAGTTTATGTAAATGTGTTTACATTCTCAGCTGAAGCTTGACTTTGTAAATTTGTAAAACATTACTCACACTGGATAGCCTTATTATCTAGACTGCAAATATATTTGAGAAGCTTTTTCCTCCTTTCATCTCACCAGATTGAAGCAACTCAGTATTACAGAAAGCTGAGCAATTCGGCCTTCTGCAATGAAAGCAGTAGTTAACGCTGTGTTTAGGAATGATCTGCACACAGCAAACTCTTCAAGCTGGCAGCCAGACTGCAGAAAGAAGGAGCACTAAAGAAATTATTTTATTGGGGAAGCTGCAAATCCTCATTATCAGACCTTCACCTGAGGAAAGTGAAGGCACTGGATGTAACTGTTACGAGCAGAATTGAAAAAGCAGTCCTGGAGAAGGCAGATAAAATTTAAAAAGTTAGTAAAAAAAAAAAAAGTTCTAAAAGTCCACCGACATATATATTGGCACCCAGCATCCAGCCCCTGAACTGAAAGACAGAGCCAGGGAGAGTCTTGCTGCTGGCCCACGGCTGATGTATGGACTTTCTGCATGATGCTACTGCCCTATTCCTGTTGCTCTTCACTCAGGGAAAGAAGGAAAGAAAGCAAGCTTCTACTTCATTATTGATTTCATTCATATTCTACATTTTCCTGTCTCTGTATTACACTTGAAATGCATATTTCCCCTTTTCCTCTTTTTGTATGTTTTCTACTATTAGGTTTTTCACGGCAAAGAAAAAAGACATTTCATTTAAACTTACAAACCATGGTGTCTATTGAACCAATAAAGAGGAAATCCGTATTTCTTATACCTTGGCAACACCTATGACATTTGACTCAATTTTTATCATAGTTCAAAAGAGGACAGGCATTAAACCACTGAACAATAGCAGGGATTATGTATCTGACTCCCTGAAATTAAATTTCCCAGAGTACAAGCACTAAAAGAGGGAACAAGAGATTTTCAGTTCAGCCTCTTAATATGCTCCCTGGGAAGACAAACACAGTGCATTTCTTTGTCTTTTGTTTTTCTTGCAGAGAGAAAATTATATATGGGAAAATACAGCAGCAATTTGATAATCTCTATTTACTTTTGGGAAATAAAATACTTATGTTCCTGAGACAAACTTCAAAGAAACTAGAGCTACATTCAATTTTCCTTTCTAATAAATCTTTTTTTATCCTTTAAATAGGATTCTCCATATTTTTATACGGAGGAGCTTTTTATTATAAAATTATCCCTGTAAATATCTAGAGCATTAAGCACGAAAACTTGCATTTATCTCTCTCAGCATTTATAAAAGAGGTAGAATTCATAACTTAATAGCTTCAGCTTGCTGCTGTTTTAAATGAACTATCTTTCACACTTTTCCCATTTCATTTGAGTTGAAACAACTATGCAGTTGTTTATTTCAGATTTTCCTGATTTACAGCTTACCTGTGTCAGAAATAAAGTATACACTGAGCAAGCGAACACCAAACCGGCTGGTGGTTATAAACTATCTGATGGCCTCACCTTTCACATTTGGGGTCTGAAAACTCTCATGCTTTAAGGCTTTTTTTCTTTAAGAGTCAGCTGCAGGCTGACTGGGCTAACCTGCCCTAGGAGTTGTGCCTGCGAAAAACCACGGGAAGGGTGGGCAGAGTGGGTCTACACTGCAAACACATGTACCTGCTTCTACAGTTTCACCAGTTGAAAATCATGGAGTTCTCTTAGTGAAGTTCTTCTGATAACAACCCAACATCTGAATTCACTCCCTCCTGGTAAACTAAATAGCAATAAGGTTGAGTATACAATCTCTGTTTTTGAAAAAAAAAGCTTGTTATCCTTAGATAAACTATTTTGAGAAATGCCAGTGATTACAGGTCACCTAATAAATGCATGTAAAAGCTAACAGGAAATAAATATCTGCAAGGTAACTGGAACATCATCTTCAGTGAAAAAGTGATGCTGCCCCTTCCCCGTAGTCCCAGCTGTGAGCTAAATTGCCCAGGATTTCACAATCTCAGTCAATTTTGTTCACAGCCAGCAGTGCCGGCAAATTGCTTTCCAATGGAGACAGAACTTTACTCTCTCGCTGACAGCCTGAATGTTAAAGAGTAAAGAGGCAGGAAAAAGGGCTGAAGACTTCCAGAACAAATACAGACAAGGGACAGGGAGGCCTGGTAAAAGAAGAAAGAGAAATTAGAAGCAACAATAGTTTTTGCTTCCTAACTGTGATACCCTACATAAAATTCATATTTACTAGACTATCAACATTTGTCTGTTATATCCCACAGAGAAAAACAGAACAAAGAAGTATGTTTACTCCTCAAGGTTTTCTCATTAAGGGTTCCCAGTCTTCCTTCTGGTTTTTGCTCCCAGAATGACTCAGAACTGTAAGTTTTTCTCAAGAAGCAAGGAAATCATTTTGTGCAGTGACACACCTATGAAAATACCTATTTTAAAGAGCAGCAGTGGTTTTAAGTAAATATTACCCATTACCACACAGCTGACAAAAGGTGTTCATCTAGCCATCAACAGCCAGTCTCTGCTTGCTGCCACTTTAATAACAAAATACTCATTCTTGAACAATCACGTCTCCAAGTAAATAATTCTCAATCAAATGCCCATTCCAAATGCCAGATATGACTGGCAGAATGCTAAATAAAAATTCAGAAAAAGTCCAGATAAAACTCACAAGACTATCCAGACAACATGCTAAGCTCCCCTTTAGCTTGTTGTGTCATGTTGCCCATTTTGGCTATGATTCAGATTGTGATCAGGAGGAAAAAAACCCTTTTTCTGAAGTATAACATCCAAAAGATTTATTGCCTTTGTCTTTTTTTTGCTGGAATAAGGAAGGGATAGAACATTACAACCCTACTTTTCCTCACGAAGAGTAGAACAAAGGCAAACCAGATGTAATGAAGGTGCCATGGAAGCCATTTCTTTCTCGTACAGATGAGTGTTGGGCATCACTTTGGGGGATTCAGAAACTTCTGAACTGTGAAAATATTCTGTGTTTCATTAGAAACACATGGGTTTTCATCAAAAGTGAAATCCACACATCAGTGTGATGTGCTCTTATTGTGCTATCAAGAATTATTCTAACTGTTCTAATAAATAATTTATAAAATGTTATGCTATTTAGACTATATATATGAACTGTTCAAAGCTATTAGTTTATCAATAATGCTGACACCATACATTGTAGCTTTATAGAAAAAAGCATGAACACTCAGCAAAGCTGGTGAACATTAATAATGCCTGCCATTTGAAAAATACCTGCCATAAAAATATTAATAGTTCACAAGTTTGCTAGTTTTCAGTCCCGTTTGCTGCCAAAATTACTCCCTCCCACAATTTTATCATATCCACATGGATAATTTACCATTCATCAGCCATTATTTCAACACTGTCATCCCAAAGTCTAGATGATATTTTGTGTCCCTCAGCCACTGCAGTATACAATAAACCTGGCAGCGGGCTGGTCAGTAGCCAGTCATCAGATTTAACAGACCAGTCACTGTAGGCAGAAGCAGCACTGAGAATTCAAACACTGATGACAGCTATACAAGACTTTTTAATCTAAAAGCCCTGTGATTTTTTCTTCTGGCAAGATTTACATCACCCATTTAAATGCCAGATTTTGCTCATTACTATGGCTCATACAAGAAATGCAATTAGAAATGAGTAACTGAAGTCCAGGAGTTCCAAGAGTTCCCATTTTAAGTTTCTTTCGAGTGCTCAGTTGGCACGGTCACGGTGGGGGAACTGGTGTGGTGCTCACAACAGCTATTTGCCAATACTCAGAAAAACAAAATGTGAAAAGGTCTCTCGATCCAGTTTATCCACAGTATTAGACAGATACCACAGCTTGCGACCGCACTGCTGGCACATCCTGACTGTATTCCTGTTCACGGTACTGGGATTTGCAGCTAAATCTCTGATAGCCTGGCTTAGGTTATCCCAGCCAGGAGCCATCCTGCCCATGTGAAATCGCAAAACTTAGAAAATGAGAATCAGTTTTCAAGTTTTTTGCCGTTGTTAGGGAGGGCAAAGTGTGGGAAGTTCATGAAAAGAGAAATTTTTGTTTGGATGGGCAAAAAATGTGGAAGAAAAATGCATTTGTTACCCAAGACAAAGATATATCTGAATTCAATGAACGTAAGCAAACAAGGACTTCAAAAACAGACAAAATTCTGACCTCATAATATGTTTACCTTCTCACTCTTGCTCCTGTTTCCTCACATTCTCTCTTTATTTGCAAGAACTTAAATGAAAAAATTGCTCAAAAGTCACCTCTTACACTGATTTGAAATCCATATTCTTCAGAGCAGACACTAGGAAAAGCATCTCACAGCTCCAGTTGAGTGTAATACAGAAAAAAAAAAAAAATAAAAAAGAAGATATTCAAGGGACAAAAACCAGTTAATCTTTAAACCATTCTATAAAAGACAATTCCCATTGGGAAGTAAACAATCGCTCTAATTTAGACGAGTTTAAGACTATAGCTTAGTATAATAAAACGATATTCAAATGCATGGTCAAATGTCCCAGTTTATGGGATAAATGTATGACAAAATGTGGCTTAGAATATTTTCATTACTTAATGTATAAAATGGCCAGATAACTTTACAGTTAGAGCCCTAAGTACTGAGATCAAAGGCCAAACTGCTATTCATGTTAAGTATTTTTAATCAGGATTATTTTACTAGAACACAGTCAAAGACGTTTGTTACAGAGCTTATTATTTCTTATTCTTTTACTCTAATACCACAAGTATTCTTTAGGCACAGGGGACAGCTAGCTCTCAGTTTTTTATGTTAATTATGGTAATCTGAGTAGACATCATCATCTCTTCTTTTAATTCATAACACAGGCATAAAGCATCAGTTCAGCTTTCTACTACAGTAGCACAGTTCACTGCACTCTAGGGTTTTTTTTGTGACAGCTTCCTCTTTAAAGTTTTTTGTAACTCAGTAATAAAAAAAAAATTAAAAAAAACCCTTCAGAATTACGCTTAGAAGGGTATTTTATTTTGTGAACGAATTAAAACCATTCAGTCAGAAGAGAAGAGGAAAAATAAAGAGCTCTTTCTTGTATTTTTCCCAGTCATGTAATTCAAAGGTAATTTTGCCATCATATTGATCTGAGATTAACATTATTCATTAACACAGGCTACAGATGTGATATAAGGTCAAGATGAAGACACCCAGCCCTGGTTATCTACAAACAGGTGTCTTCAGGCACAGCAATGCTCAACGCATTGCCAAGGACAGCTTCCCACTGACTTCTGAGACATCCTATACCATCTGGAACATCTGGATTGGGCAAAAAAGATATGGTCAAAGAGCTACAAAAAAAACCATGCTCTTGCAGTGCAGCAGATGGAGGCCAGACAGTAAACTCTAGAGCATGTCAAATGACACTAGACATCAACAGCCAAGCAACCAGACAGGATGTTTAAAGTGTCATTATAAATCAATAGAGATCTCATCAGCATCGTCAGTGGAGTCTGGAGACCAATTCAATTCTTCAATTCACTCTAAAGTAGACATCTAGTTGCCAGTGAGTTGAATTGCTGTAAACAGACATACGAATTTAATGGTCTTAATCTCAAGCTGAGGCCTACCACAGATGTCTTTAAGTATATCTTTACATTCGTCAGTCCCAGCAGAGCTCTAACATTCAAATAGTAATAACTGTGATGCGTTGACCCAAATAAGTTAACAGAAGTTACATTATTTCCCTTCTCCACTGATTCTCCTGCAAAAATATACTCAACCATCTTGTTTTCCACCCCAATGAAAGATGCATGTCAATCAAGTAAACGCTCATTTTCTTCGCAGGGGAATCACTACAGACAAAAGGAAACTGTGCTCACCAGCAAAATACTTACTGCTTTAGTACCTTGAGAAGGTAAATAAGGAGCATCTGGATTTTGCCCTGGATGATACCTCATCCACCCACCTAATCTACATCAACATTTTAGTACGAATCAGGAGCACACTTTTTATGTGACTGTCCTGATCATTCCCACTTAACACCTAACTTGGGTTGTAACCTACATTACTATGGCAGTGCTGAAGGAAACTGTCTTACCAACAATCTATAAAGCATTTGTAAAGACTACATCACAAATTAAGTTTAATTTGTAACCATCAAGAAAGAAACAAACAAAAACAGTATGTTGAAGCACAAGGGTTTATTTTCTTTTATCTTTTGCTTTATTTTGTCTTATGGAAGAAATTAGGGACATAAACACTGATGATAGCAACACATTCATCAACTTCACAATTTCTTGGATTATATACAGTTACAGGAACATACCACTCACTCCATAAACATTAAATACTAATATTTAATGTCCTTAATATCTCAGTGCAAAAAAGCTACCACAAAAATCGTAGCTCAAAAAGTTGTTGTCAGGACCCATGGCTACTCTCAAGTAGTGACTCCCCTGTCACATTATATTACATTTAGTTTATTGTGTATTTTCCTCTAAAATGCTTAGCAGCCATAACAATACTTCAGTTAGGTATTAGCTGTCATTATTGTCTGAGGAATTCACTTAGATAATCCAGTTTAACTGCATTTTACATGCAAAGCATGTAAAAAAATATTTTTCATCAGATTTAGGGGACATGACCCACAAAAAGCACAAACAATGAATAAAATTAGAGGTATGAAAACAGTAAATGTGAAACACGTTTTATTAAAAATTAGACACCATAGCTGACATCAAAGTATATGTCCTAAAATGAAGAGGTGGTGGTCATACACCATATTCAAATGAGTAGGTAAAACTATGGGAACTCATTACTTATCAGGGGTGGATTTGAGAACCGAAAATCAGTCTGAAAACAGAAAACCATAACTAGATAGCTTTTGTTCTCAGTGATATTCATTCCCGTAGCACCTAATTCTGCCATCAAGCATCATTGTCTCCAATATATTATTTAAGGATTAAGTAATTTCAGGTGTCACTGCCTCTCTTGCTCTTACACAATGCCTTTCTTCTGAGAATTGCAGAGGTTTTTAACGTAAATAATAAGGTATATAACACCTATGAATTAGGAAGTTCCACCTTTCACAGATGGAACTGAATACAGCTAACATGCCCCAGATTTACAACTTTTCAGAAGTCATCTTCTCCCAGAAAAGATTACAATAACTCTAATTTGCTTTGGAAAATCACTGAGTCCTAAGTGAGCTCTCCTGCAATTTGAAGGCATCTTACCACAGTAATATCTCACATAAAGGAGAAAGGGACTGTAATTATTTTTCCCAAATAGATTTTTGTGGTATGTGTCATTACATGTCCAAAACAAGTGAACACTAACATCATGGAGGTATCAGTCATGACTCTGCCACTGCCCACAAGCTCCATTTCACACTTCAAAAAGTGAATTGAAATCCTGCTGTGCTTAAAAAACACATCATATACTCTCCAATCCTAATGACCAACACAAAGTGAGTTCTCTAAATATATGTTTAAACATAAATTCACTGATTCATGAGCAAATACATCCATACTGAATAAGAAAAATCTGATTCCTCAGAGCATTGCCATCAGCCTCAGCGTGACTCAAAATGATTTTTGGCAACAGCAGGAAGCAGGTTCTTCTTACCCTGCTGCAGCCCATTTAAAGTTTAAGCACATGTTTTATGAAGAATTAAGGTGGTAGCGAAGCTCAGAATAACTATTTCTAATTTTTGCGATTAGGCAGACGACAGTCAAATAAAATGAGTCCAAGGGCTCATGTGGGAACCCATTTTGACAGAGATAAACTTTCCAGCTAATTTGCGCATGGCACTCAAATTAAGTGGAGCAACTCAGAGTAAGGGGCTCACACCAAAAGTTTTTACTGACAAGTCACTTCTTTCCAGCTGCCACCATTCTGTAAAGATCCTACGGCTGGTGACAGGACTCAGAATTTGTGCTCATACAGCTCCCTGTGGTCCTGCTTCCTCCATTACAGCGTGGAAATAAGTCATCTTAGCTGGATAACTACAATTCCATCATACACTGAGCTTTCAACCATACAGGCAGGGTGACTGTCTCATTGCTTCTGCTTTGGGTTTGGGTTTTTTTTGTTGTTGTTTTTTGTGTGTGTGTTGTTGCTTTTTGTTTCTTTCCTTCTTTCTTTTTGGTTATATTAATCTCCATAGTACTCTTCTGAACCAATAAATCCACTACAAAATAAAGGCATTTTCATCAGCTCCCTTCAGCTGCTCTGCCAAAAAAAAAAAAAAAAAGAAAAAAAAGAAAAATAAATCTTAATTAGCCAGTATTTTTGGGCTGCTGTGTTAGAACCAGTAGAATGGTGAATCTGCCCCCAACTGTTAATAATTAAAAAGTCATTTAAGGCCGCATATCTTCAAAGTATTAAAAATAATTATGCAACAGGACTGATACGGGGTATGCTCACTCTATATAGCTCAAAGAAATGAGATAAGAATTACTTACTGAAGATGTACATATAAGGTTGCCTTGCAATGAAGGTATGTGTGTGTGTGAGGGGAAGAGAGGAGGGGATCCTCCTCTGGAAAAGACTACACAGCTCAGAAAATTTTCTCCAACTATTCTTTACTGGAATCTGTGCTTTTTACCTAATCTTAGAAACATATAGTCACACAGATAAGGCAGTATTAAATGGATCAGTGCTGCCTCTGGAAAGGAAGATAAGTTAGCCTTTGGTGCTTTGATATTCACTTTCTGACAGCTGTTCTTTCTCACAGACTTCCTCTGCCAAGCAAAATGATTTGCGAATGACAAGTCTGTACTTTGGAATAAACAAGATCTTTTCTCTGATACGGTGTTGGAAACGGATGCTTAAGATACAGAAAACAGCATAGTCTGTCAGGAATATTATATAGCTTAAGGCGGTCTCAGGGAAAAGGTACGAAGCACACAAATACCTACAGTTTATGAATTCCTACTATTCCAAAAGATACCAAGAGAAGAAAATCTTTCCCTCATACACTGCAACTCTGATGAGAAACAGACAAGTCTGCTTCTTACTCTGTGGGAGGATGGAGACAAAATGGTCGAAAGAGGAAACAAGATGGTGAGGTTGGAGTACCTGAAACAGTAATCTGGAGAAATTCACACAAAGCAATGCTAAGACCTAATGAAAGTATGAGGTGGTTTGATTTCCTAAAACAAAATACACATCCCTGTGGGATCACTAACTGCTGAGTAACCAACACCAGCTGGACATGGCATATTGGGGCTGCAGCATCCGTGCAACAGTTATCAATCAACAAACTTGCTGCCACATCCACGACTGGAGATGGGGAAAAAGTTACAAGTGGTCCCAAACTCCTCAATGCCACTTTGTTAACCACCAGTGCTAAGGCTGCAGCTCTAAATACAGCCTGTGCTCTATCGGCAGCCCTAATGGGTGGGGGCTGTCTTTAAGCTTCACTATCTCCTAAGTCAGGTCAGGACACTTCACTGGTGAGGCAGTGGACTCAAGTGAAAACCACGACAGTACAAACATTTTAAGACTTGCCTAAGTTTTAGTACGTTTTTAAAATGCATGCACAGAAGCAGAATTAATCTCTAACAGCTGTCACTAACTGCAGTTGCTGTGACACATAAGCAATAATGTGATGCCCTAAAGTTCTTGTGCTGGAATATGTTCTTTTTGTTTCCCAGGAGATGTTCTTCAGCAGAATAATCCCAAACCAAACACATTACATACATGCTTATTTACATGTCTATGTGGACAAGAATTTGAAAATGGCAGTTCCTCATGCATTTATCCATAAATTACCACTAGTCATTTTCAGATGTGGTGCAGCTTAACACACTTGTACAGGCTGCAGGTATCCTTAAACCCAGAATCTCTCCTCCTTATTGCCAGAAGTGACATTTAATTGCAAAGAGGTGTCAAACATTTCTTAAACTTCACTGTTACATACATACTACCATTCACCACTTCAAACTCAAACTTTACTGACATCATGTCAGTACAGATTTTCTGTTTGAATACTTGACAACAGCCAAGCCCTGAACTTTTCTTTTACCTGGAGTAATGGATAGCTTGATGTCCTGCAATATTAAAATAGAAGTCAGTTGTATGTTTCATCTCATCAGTATGTCCAGAGACTTCAATCCAGTGTGCTATTGGGAGGCAGTAAACTCCATCTACTACGTTGCTCTGATCGTAAACACAAATTCGATCGTGATGGGGCCCATTACCTAGAACAGAAGAAAGGACAGTTGTGGGCTGTGTATTTGGAAAATCTTCCAAAAGATTTGCAGGAGCTGTGAACTGAGTATTTAAGGCCAGGAGTGGTGTTTGCTGCATGTTCAAACTGCATTTCTAATAACACATTATTAACACCTGAAATAGCTGTAACAGAAGCACTGACACAGTTCAGCATGAAAATAAATTTTTGCAAATTATTTTTAAAAAACATTAAAGCTGTAAGTCTCCCAAATCATCGACCAGGGCACTTAAAATTTCAAGAATAATGAATTTCACTTAAGTTCCTCATTTGATGTCTGATAATCTGTGACCCCCGCATTTAATGTTTCTGGTGTGTGACCTCCCTTCTTGGGGGCCCCAGCTTGCTGTAGCCTGAGGCCCAGATCTCACAGGGCACAGCAGTGTCACTGTCACTCAGGCTTACACTAAGGAAATTGCCCAGCTACGAGAAAGACCTCGAAGAAAGCACAGAGTACAGCCGTGCAACATCAGAAAGGTCAAACTGCAAACAAAGATTGGACTGGTAACACTGGAGTTGTTACGAGCTTAAGGATTCAAAAACACCGATGTGGAAAGGCATGAGATCCTGAAAAAGAAAAGCAAGCAGGTGACAGGCAGCAACCTGGCAGCAATGAAGACCTGTTTCAGGAGAAAGGACGGTCCTCCTCCACCTCACCCACAGCTGCCTGGCCAGCAAAAACTGTTTGGGTGTTCTGCTGGGGACAGGATGCACGCTGATGCTTAGCCTGGGAGCTCATTAAATCCTACCTGTCTTTTATGTTTGCTAACCAATAAACAAGCACTTTGTACTCTTCAGATGCACATCTTGCTTAGAAGGTCTGCTCGTACACAGTGAAGTTGCCCAAAGTCACCCAGAGACACACAGTCACATCTGCAATGCCGTGCAACCACAATTACTAAAACAGCTTTGTCTAAAGTAAGAATTTTTTCTTACATTTTTCCATTATTTAATATCCATTACCCCTTCTTCTCTTACAGCAATAGCGTGAACTTTAGTACAGAAAACCTATTTTTAGTACCACGCCAGAGTGAGCAATTCGGATTGAACCGGGTCATGTCAGGAGGTTATCTAGCCTCCAAAAATTCAGTACATGTATATTCTACCCCCCCCATCATTTTTACATTCTTATTGTAATACTAATTGCCATGTAGGAATTATTGTGCAGATTAGAAGTGACCTGGTCTGTGCCTTGCTTTTAATGTAAACCTGTTGTACATTATTAATGATATTAGAACATTTCCGAGCAAAATTATACCCAAAGGAATATCCTCAATTTCACACTGCACGTAAATGCATAAGCAGCTTCTAAGCACCACATTTAAGAGAAATTTGCTAGAGCAAGAGTGTTCTGGGAGATGTATTAATGCAATGATTAGAGAATAAGACTAACATTTAATAGTAAAGCTCAATCAATCTTATTTCCAGATGACACGCAGTACTTCCTACAATAATTATGAAATACTATTATTTACCAGAAAGAAAAAGAAAATATGAGACAGAAAACTATTTCATCCTTCTATATTGCTGAACCATGATGCGTCATACGCAATGGTATGACACAGCTTTTGATAAAGTGAGCAAGATCAGCTCCTGAAGCTACAAATATCACCACTATATTTTTGTCTCACATTTCTAATTGTTTACACATTCTTACCACTTTTAAAAAATATTTGAAGACAGCAGTATACATCAACAAACAAGACAGCGTAACAAAACCTATGGATGTTTATGACACTTTACTGACTTCATGTACTTAGCAAAATCTTTACAATTACAAATATTACAATTACAAATACATCTTGCCTGCCCCATTTTACCCTGTGACAGCTGTCTGCAGCGATGCACGTCACCATGGCCCTGCCCAGCCATCACAAGGCTGTGTATGATCCTGACCCCCACCCATGGACTGACATCCCATCCCAGCCTCAGCTGGTCCCCATCCCCAGGGCTGGGGCTGCCCCAGTGCTCCTGGCTGCCACCCCGTGGGGTGTCCCTGCAGCCCCCAGCACTCCAGCGCTCAGGGAGTCACCAGCCCTCACGGCACCCTGGTGGTTTTGGGCCATATTCTCAGGATCTCTGGCTCTTTTGCTTCTCCCAGCCCCATGCTTCCTTGTACATAGGCACCCTTGTGTGATGGGTGCCCCATGCTAACATCATCAGTCTGTCAAGGATCCCTACAAGAACCTGCCTCTGCCCTTAGTCCTGGGTGTCACCTTATACACACACTGGCTCCCTCAAAGGCTGCACCTCCATTGCTCAGAGCTGTTCCTCCTCTCCCATCAGGGTTTCTGCATGAATTTTTGCCACCACCATCTATGATATACCTCTCTTGCTTAATTTCTCCTTTCCCTGAGGCAAGAGTCAGTCCTATAAGAAAACAAAGACTCTTGTCTTCATGATCTCAGTTGCATACCTCCTGCTTTCCCATTTCCAGCTGCTGCTGCTTGAGGTGCATGTCCCATCACTCACCGGTTCTACTGTCCATCCTCTTCTCCTCCAGCTTTAATTCTTGGCTCTTTTTCTCCTTCCTCTTCTATCATCTGCCTTCTTAAATGGCAGTAACCCCCTTGCCTGGTAACCTTTTCACCTTCACCATCATTCATTCCCTTACCTGGCCTGTAACACACATGAAAGCAGGGCCAAGAGTAAATTGCCATGAGACATTTGTTTCATTTGCTCCCTCAAACAGGTTTTGTCAAACCTCATTCTGAAAAACTTCCTTCTCTAATTGTTATTTATCGCTGTTGATTTTTCTGCACCACTCAACCTTACCTTCCCGCTGTGGCCTACAGTCAAACTGGAATCTCAAAAGGAATGTTTCCATTTTGGCTGTAATACTCAGGTAAACAATAACAGCTTGCATTCCTAACATTTTTGATGAGAATTACACAGCTCTTTACTACTCTTCACATTTTATAGTGGCCTATGAATTAACAACCCTCTCATTGACATATGAAGCCTGTGCAACAGAATGCATATGAATATACGTTCAACATATATATATATTCATGCGTGTTCAACAAATACAGTGATATCATTTCAGACAGGAAGGGGAGAGCACTACCATCCCCAAGAAATACTAATTTAGAGAACAGTATGATCATATCGAGCTGTTCAGGAAGCTGAATTCTCCATTCGCCTTGCAAGAGTTATTAAACAATCAGGATCTCACTACCCAGGCAGTATCCAAATGATACACAAGTGCTTCTCAACACAGTTTGCTTCACAAGACACATTTAACAAATAAGGTTTTTGGAGAGTTTTTGTATCAGTTCATGTCATGCTTCTGCTACCGCAGTATGTCACAAGAAAACCATAATATTTTTGATTCCATGAAACAACAATGCAAATAAACTTTCAGAAGTAGAGGCAAATGACAAATTGGAGGAGCAATGTAGAACTCATCTATAATTTAAAGTTGCTATAAAAGAGCTAAAGACTGAATTCTTTCAAATTTTATCTTTCAGAGTTATTTAATACAAAAATAAGTCAGTCAGCTAAACTAGTTTTCATTCAAGGTAACTGTTCATAAACTGTTTTAAATAGAAAACAATTAGCATCACTTACACGTTCTGTTACATATTTGCAGAATGTACAGGGCTAGGAAAATGGGCATAGCTTGGGCGATGAGCAGAAATCATTAACTGGATAATCCTCAGTTCTAGTTTTTCTACCCCTGTCTTTTTAAACCTTTTCTCATACGTTTCCGCTGTCTGAAGCAAGGTACATCAACCTCATGGTATGAGGTAAATGCAGGCAAAACGTGCCTTAGTCTCATCTTAGCCCCTTTATCTCTGCTGATGGAGCAGGCTCCTTGCATCTCCTTTGCAGTAGTCACAAAACTCCGCCAGACTCAGTTGAGCTGGCCCAAGACTTCTCACAAGTACAAGAAGAGCTCACACCAAGAGCGAGAATGCTTCCAGTCAGAGCCAGATAAAGATCTGGCACACCAAGTGAAACACTCACCCTTCCCTCCCTCGCCACAACAGGCCAAGCAAAGTCCTTTCTGGACTTGGATCCCCAGAGCACAGGGACTTTCCCATGCCCAGCACACAGCAGGGTGTTAGCTACAGGCAGCCACCAACAGCACCACAGATGAAAGACCAGCACTTCTTTGCTCACTCTCCAGCCCAGGGCTGCTGGTGTGGTGCAGCTGGTTAGTCTGGGAGGAAACTGAGCGCTTAATGAAGGCAGTGAGACCACGCTCATCAGAATCCAATCTCAGTGCATCAGAAATGTCGCACAGCCCTTTCTACTTTATTACCTTCGGCACAAGCACCAGAGACAAAAAACAGAGACCAGTGCAGAGAGACATGCCATGAGACTGCATGTATGCAGAGTATGGACATGCCTGCTCATGACAGAAGCTGCTCATACCCTCACAACATCCTACTCCACTTGGATTTCCCTCCCTTTATCTAAAAGGCCACCTCACCTCTGGATCCTCTAAGTGACTTCCTAAGAAGTTAGACTCAGCAGCCCTTCCTCGCTGAAACTCAGTTTTATTACCCACTTCTTAAATGAACAAAGCATTTCAGAAAGTAAATTACCAAAATGGAAGGTCTAGTGCTGAAGTTTAGTTTCCATACCTGAAGCCCAGAAAGGTCCTATCTACAGGATGGGAAGGCTATCCTGACTGTGCTGGGCAACCACGGCTGCCAGGGTGCCTCTGTATCTGGTGTGGCACAGAGAATGTCCAGGGTTTCATTTGCTGCAATCCAACATGCTTCCAAGCCCACAAGTGCACATCACATCTTTACCAGCAACAAGGTGTGCACCACCAGCCATCCCCCTGCACACACCACTCACACAGAGATGGAACAGCTGGAGGACTTCGCATCCCTGTGACAAGGTAGGTGCTCCAGACTTCACGAGGAGGGAAACAGCTCGCAGCGCACCAGTGCTGAGCGTGAGGGCATACTGCAGAATTCCTAGAGGAGCTGTGAGGCAAATTCTCACCAAAAGGAACTCTTTGGTGCAAGAATTGTTCATGTAAATATATCTATCCCCTTACACTAGCCTCCCCAATTTACTCAAACCTTGTATGAACACTTCAAAGTGTTTTGAATCATCCCCCCTGACTCTACCAGCCTCCAGAGTGGGAATTCACCACAGCTCCCATGTAAGTGCCCTGCTCAGACAGCAGCTGGGTGTCCCCTCACCAGCATTTGCAAGGCAGCAAGAGCAGAACTCCCATGTTGCTCACAGCACACACCACCAGACCACTGGGTAGGCTTCCAGGTACTTTTCATATGAAATAAACAATTATTTGAGTTAAATTTTAATTTTTTGTAGTCATGAAAACATAGTGCAGCGTTAAAGATTTGGGGGATTTTAATAGCATTTCAACTTCTCTGTTCCTAGAGCCAGTAGCAGAGCAAAGAAAAAATGTTTTCCACTCCCCTGCTCATCTTTGCAGAAAAGAAAACAAGCACAAATGCCCTCTGAGAAACGGCAACATACAACACGAAACACATTTTTGCAGCCCAAACCACTTCTAAATTAATATTTTTCTTAATCTTGTTTTTATTCACATTGTGCCAAGTGGCAGAAGATTGGTTTAATTATTTATTTTGGGGATGCAAAGATGCAATCATTTGAAAACATGTAAAATTCAACCATAAAAAATGGTAAGTTAAATATCTGAACAGTACTGATCTTCCTGTTAATTGATCACGTGGAATTTCCTAATTAAATAACAAAAGGAAGAGTTTATTAGAAGATACAGGTCCCAGTTTAACCGATAGGGTAGCACTCCTTCTCCTTCAATAAGATCCAGAATTATTTTATTTAAATTCCATCTGTGCCACTTCACAGCAAAAAAGCTTATCTGAAAGAGAAAAGTAAAAATAAGTTTCTAGGCATTAAAGTTCCCCATTACTTTTGCAAGCCAGCTGTTGCTCTCTCTACTGTGGATGTTTGCGCAGCAGAATCCACTGATGCAGGTAGAGAACTGCCGGAGAAAAACGCCAGTAGCATCCCTGCTTACAGCTTAAGCCTCAGAGAGGGCTCTCAAAATCTGCATGACTGCACATATGGCTCCTGGTTTAACGCACATAAAGGATGATCGAAGTGGAATATGAAGGAACCTGCCTGCACAACCTACCAAAAAGATTAAAACCAAAGATCTCCACATAACTGATAAATGGCACTGGCAAAAGACAGAGACAAGAACAAAAAAGGAAAAATAGATGAAGATACAGTAAGCAAGAAAAAGACATCCAAAGATCAAGGACTGAAAGAAGATAAGCAGAGACCAGAAGAGCACCTTCTGCTATTCGATCTAATTACATGCGGTAACAGGATATAAAGAAAAAACTTCAGTTACTATTTTATTACAGCTGTACTGAAGAGATTAAAGAAGTATAATCCAACAGTATGCCAACACCACAGACTCATCTTGACACAGAGGACAACCGCACACAGGTTACATAACGTTCTGGAAGAGTCACACTGGTGAAATTATCAGCTCGATCTTAAAAGATAATGAGCAAAATCTGGGTCAATGAAATTTCTCAGTGCTATTAAGTGTGGTGAACAAAAAAACCATGAACAAATGAAAAATAATAAAATCACCTCTTGCACTGTCTCTGCAGAGCTCTTCGCAGCAAAGCCACTTAGTGTACTACTCAGCCACAGCTCTCCCAGCTACTGGCTGATTGCACAGCTGGCTGGAAGTTTTCATTTTGCTTTTGTTTTTTCCTGTGTGAGGGAAGGTATGTAGAAACTCTGGGGTACGAGAGCAGCTGTCAAGGTGCTGTGTGTCTCATCCCTGCTTTACCCAGACCCTACACCACAGGCATGCAACTTCCAAACCTCCAAACCCCAGCAAGGTCAGCCTGTTTCTCAGTTTGCTGCTGCCTTTGAAGAACCACAAGACTACCTAAACGACCTTAGATATGCACATTAGCTTCAACAGCAACAAATAAATCCAAACAGCAAGCAGCCAGATCACCTTACAAATCAGTAAGACTTTTTAAATCTTTGTCATAAATTTTGCATGAACCAGCAGGCTTTACATGTCAAGTCAAAATTTTGAGTATGCCTAAATATTATAAGTAATTACATTTGAAATATTAAACAAGGTCTTTTAACAAGGTAAATGAACATCTTCCCCTGGACGATTTTAATAACATCATAAGCACTATAAACACTCCAGGGGCAGAGGAATGGGAATGGTTTCAGGAATAACAGATTTTTTTTCTAAATAGTAATAGAACAACAGGAAACAAAAGAAAACATGGAGGAAAAAAATCTCCAAAATGAAGCATTTAAAAGATTAAGTACTTGCTCGCTTCCTAATCTGTCATACAAACATTACAACAAAGAAAAGTCTCAAGTCCTGTTTTGGATCTGATTCTCACAGTTAACAGAATGTGCTATCGCATGGTGCCATTATCAGATATTACTCTAATTGGACTTCCATCACTGTTTACAATTTTCAAATTTACTTACCCTTTACACCAGATTTTGTCATGCAAGTCTCCCTGATGCCTAACTGGCTGAATGAAATTCAATCTCTGATGCCTTGAAATAGTCTCTCAGTCCCACCAAGCCTGAATTGCTATTGATTGTTAAAAAAGAGAGATAGGTAAGGCTGAATTCCCCTCACTGGAGCTGAGCGAGGTCAGGTATTCTGGTAGTTTTAATCTGCCACAGGCTCTTAGACCAGAGTCCCACCTTTCTGAAGTCTCAACAAAGCTGCTGAATAACTGCCCTTTGTTTTTACACCTCTGACAACTAGTGCCAAACAATGCATTTGAATTCTGTATGTCATGTATTAACCCCTACCAGCATGCTTAATAAAATATACTTACTCTGCTTTTTAATGCTACTTCTTTTGTTGTCCATAAACCATCTTCCCTGTAGATTCTGAAAACAGTAGATTAATTTGTTGTATTATTTAAATACCGAATGTAAGACAAAATTGTTAATTTGCCACACCTAGCTCACTAACTCCTTCTTCATAACTGCTCTGATTTTTCAGAAACATTTCCTTGCATTTGCCAGACCATTTGCCAGAAGACCATTTGTATCATACACTGCATGTTTATTTTCTGAGACTTAAAGCAGCCCATTCCAACTTCTCATTTGGTAGGGCTGATATATATAACCAAGGAAATAAGTTTTAATTCTATTAAAATTCAGGTTGAATTTATAATTTGTTAGCCTATTAGTCTACTTCTAAGAAAATTCTTTTTTAATTATTATTTTTTAATTATGTCAGAATTAGAACTAAATGGTTTACAAGAAAGCCCTCCTCAGGACTTAATGCTGTTAAAGAACAAAGCTTTTAATTTTTTTTTTTAAATCAGAGATGAGAAAATAAGAATTTTCAAAGGCAACTTTCAAGAATGTGTTTTCTTTCTCTCTCCAGGTCTGCTTAGGCACAGGTGTTTCTCAGTGGGAGCTGCTACTGTGCTAAGAGTTTTTAACCAAATGCCTAGTCTAATGGCGTAAATTAAGCCAGAGAAAAGCAACTAAAAGGGAATTCAGCTTATGTAAAAAAAGAGGTTCTTCTCAGACAGACGGTGGAAATTAAGGAAATGCAGATGATAGAATAATGGCTGATAGCAACAAAATGTATAACGTAATAGTCTTCCTGACTGCTTTAAAACTCTTGGCATTGTACCGTGTGTTACCAGTTGTTACTTTCTACCACACCTGAAAAGACTACTGAACTACAGGCAGGAAACAAGTTACACCAAAACAGTAACCATGGCAAAAACTTAACCAAATTATCATCCCAATTGCTTCTCGCCACTGAAGATAAATTCTTGACCCATATTGCACGCTGCTGTCACTTGGAGGTGAGGGCAGGGAATGAAGTAGGGGATGGGAAAAATGGCAAATAAATAAAGTATTTGCATAAACAATGCATTTCTTGTAACTTTACCATTATAACCACAAATGCTTTAATTAGGCTCTTACAGCAGCCAGAGCTGGTCCTCGATTATCTCTGTGGGTTGGAAATGACACTTATTAATATCTGCCAAATCCAGAGGATCATATGTGTACATATGTGGTTTTATTCTTCTAATTTTGCAGCTTCATAGGCAACTCTCTGTTGTTTTATTGATCTCCAGTAGCCTACTCTGTATAAATAAGTTAATGCTGACATACAGATAGGAAGTAATGAAAAACTTACTACCAACTACTTATACCGTAATTCCTGCTAATTATTGTCTTGTGGGGGTTGAAGAACAAAATACCAGGAGCTACTGCACTTTGTAAACAGAAGCTTCTCTCCATTACTTAAACAGCTATAGATTTCAAAGTTATCACCTTTTACTTGTAAAGATTCCTCACATCTGAAAGGGGTTAAGGCACCTAGCATCGTCCAGAAAGCAAGAGCACTGCATGAACTAATTCATATTATGCACAATTATTCAACTAACAACATACAGTTGTGCTTTATTTTCCTTCCTAGTTCCTACCTACTTCAGAACAAGACTGGGATGGGGAGAAGCAAGTAAAGCCCAGGATTGTTTTCAAAAGCTGAAGAGATTACTGTAAATACTGATAAAACGTGCAAGTAGCTGTAAGAAACTCAGCAGTTGCCTGCTGTACATAGGTAAAATGGCGACACCCAGTGGGAACAATCTTACATAAAACAGCTGCATTACAAGCGATACGAAGAAACGTTATCCTCTCCAGGTCTGGTTGTGTGTTTTTTTGGTTAGTTGTTTTTTTTAAATAGTAGGACTGCTACCTTATTTGGGAATCTGTAGATTAGCTTTGGGAAAAATGAAAAAGAAATTAATCTCAGTTGCAGAAAAACAATGTTGCATCCAACTGTACAGCTGAATGGCCTCAAATAATGTTTACTTTGCTTTATCCTGCTATGTCTTAGCCCCAAGTACTTTTTTATTCTGTTACAATATTTCCAACACAAACAGCAACTAGATATTAACTTCCCATACAGCCTTTAAAGAATCTTACCCTTTAAAACAAGAAATTAAATTCATTTTGTTCCAAGGAATTGAGGCTAAGAATTGAGATTATTTTTGGTTTGTATGCACTGCCACTTTAAAACCAAAACTTAAATGTGCCTTACTATCATCAATGTTTTCAGTCAATCAAGTGCTTGACCTTTGAAAGCTATGATCAAGTTCTACTTTTGATATTTTCATTAATTATATTACAATATGATGAAAGCCTTTATTACTCCATAAATGTACCAGTCTTTTTAAACTAACATCAGAAGTGTATCTTCTCCAACAGAAGGCTTAAGCTGTAACTAACAAGCTCACAGGAGTATGAACTGAAAATACTGGAAAGCCAACACACCAACCAAACTCTGTTGTACTGGCCGCCAAGAAACCACAGAGAACAGCAGCAGGTAAGTGCAAACAAGACACCTCCTTTTCTCTCCTCTGCCCTCTCCAAGACTAGGGATGGGGTTTTGTCGGAAGGAATAAAGCTCTGCTCACCTGTGCAAATTACTAGAATGTAAGGTGAGGTGCTTTTCAGCTTTAACTGGCAATATTGTATCTGTCAAGATTCAAGCAAGCACCAACTATATCAAACTAATGGTTACGTGAAAATGGACCAACATTTTAGAATATAAGCTTATACTATCTATCTATCTATATATTTCCCCCCCCTCCTCCCCCCCCCTTCTCAAAATGTGTCAACAGACTGCATTCCATAATCTCAAAATACAGTGTGGGGCATGCCCTTAGTAACTCCTCTGTCCTGTTATAGAACATGTATCTTGTACAGTACCTACAGTTTATTTAGACCAGAGCAAAACAGATAAAGGCACAGATAAATGTTCAAGCACAAACTCACAAAAACAAATCGAAGCATTAAGTTTCATCTTGTATTTATTTAGTCTTGACAGTAGGCACAATATACTTCTACTCCCCGAGCTCAAAGAGAGACATAAACCCAGTTCTGAAGAATCTACATCAAAAACGAAGTACACTGAAACACACATAGGATGCAGCTGTTAAAAAAAAAAAAAAGGTATCTACATTATTTTTTTTTAATGGGTAAACCTATTCCTGGGTTTTAAAGCTCAACATAACCAACCTGTTTTCCACAGATAGAGCAGGACAGTTAAAAACTCTCCTGGACAGCAGAACTAAATCTATACTCAAAACATATGATGCAACATGTACTGTGGTATTATAAAGACAATAAACATCACTAGGGGAATTCTCACATGAAGTACACTAATAAAAAAATAGGGAGTGATTTTTTTAAAATATGGCACATCTGACATCCATAATTGGACAGGAGTTTCTCTGACTACAGATGAATGTCTCAACTCAAACTTAGAGCAAGTATCATTCTGCACCCTCCTCTGTCCCTTATAACCATGTCGTCAAAACTGCAGACGTTCTCCAACAGCTAAATGTCTCCCAAAGCACATTTTAATTCTAAACACATAGGATACTGAAGAGCCATAGTACAGCATTTACTTATCACCAAAAAAAGCTTTGTTCTTTTTTTAAAAAAGGTAGTTGTCTATTTAAGCTGTGACTTTTACAAGAATAAACAGATGACAGCCAAAACTTTTATTGATCTACAGCTGAAAAAAAAAAAATCATTAAAACAAATGACATAAAAAAGGACTGCAAGATGTTGCTTAATTATTGGATAGAAAAACATGTTTACGCTCCCTTCATGTAACACACGAAGAACAATAATTTTCAGGGCTCAAGCTAATTTAGTTCTTTTCTGTAAATAACAACTTAGGAAAAAACTATTGATAAGAATGACTAATTTAAAAAAAAAAAAAACAACTCTGCATTTGGATAATATGCCTGGTTGTTTTTTATCATTCTAGCTAAGCAATAAGCTCAAACTGCTGAGCATTCACAATGAACAGAACGAAATCCCATGCAGGTTAATCCTAAATCCAGTAGCACTACTGCCAAAAGAGAAGACTATGTTTACTAAATGCACTTCCACGCATGGACAAATACCTTGAGATATCATTACTTCCAAACTAGATAGTAACCATCACCTTACAATTGCAGATTTTCTATAGACTGAAACACTCTATTATTATTTCTATATTCTCTGTGGTGAGGACCTCTTTATATACCAGTATCATTGGCATATTATCTAAATTTGGCACCTTCAAAAGAGACCCATTTCTGCTTCCTTGGACAGATGCAAAGTTTTTTATTCCATAAATTCACTTTTCCTGCATTTCTGCAAAAGAAAAACATGGTTAAAACAGGCAGAATATACTATTTATCTTAGCTGTTAAATAAAACAATTACCATTAAATGGTATAAATAGTATTCCATTATGTAAATTTCAGTGAACGTATTTTTAACATGTAGGCTTTTATTAGTATAAAGAAGAAAAAACAAATCCAACTGTTATGACAACATGCATGTTTTAGTCTGTATGACAGTTGTTGAATGGCAGTTTAAAAGTGTAATATGTCTTCCTGAAATAGGTGAAGAGCAATTGCTTTACAATGTGTTATTTCGGTATATGGATTATGAAACTATTCCATAAGTTAAAAAAACCCTCACAAATTACCTAGTCATCTGTCTTCCTTTCACTGAGTCAGATCCATTCCTCAGTAACAAGAGGTATATTTAGAGCTTTGACTCAGCATACAACTGTATGAGTGTTGTCTTTAATTTAATATACTTAAATATACTACAACTGCACATGGAAACTAAGTGAAGTTATTGAATATTTGACTACATGGGAGAAAATCAGGGTGGAAGTACTACTGAAACAGCAAGAAAACTGGAAAAGCTCTAACAGAACTTTTCCATATTTTTTTCAGCAATCCCGATGGTAAAATTTACCAGCCTGAAAATGCCATCGTGACATTTCATCTTACTGAAATAAAGTAACAAATTGCACCTTAATGCATAAGTAGGAAATTCCGAGTTCTTTACTTCAGGGGAAAAAAAGAAAACAAGACAACATATCATGACAACAGATGCCTAAAATAAGAAAAAAATAACGAAACTGTTTCGAATAACTTTTACCAACCTAGAAAAGCAGCTACCTTCTGTATTCACTCTCCTCCACCACACGGTTACAACATGTTTTTGCTAGCAAGTGCTGGTGTCATGTCACGACAGCCTAGGAGGTTCTACCTGCAAGCACAATTCAGGCCACCCCTGTACAGGAGGCGGCCAACACCCTGCAGCGCCTAGTTCAGGGTACGGCCCGTTTGACGGTGACACCTCTCCCTGTCCCCGGGCGATGCTCCGGGCACCGGCCAAGATCCGGAGCTGTCGGAGCCGCCAGCAAGGCAAGCGATCCCTCATGAAGAGCTCCCACCGCTGCTCTGCCCCCAGAGCCGCACCCAGAGCAGTCCCTCGACAGCCCCGCGCCTGCTGAGGGCCAGGCGGGCAGCGCCGGAGCGACCCGCTCCTACCGACCCCACTGCAGCCCCTCACCCTGATCGGTGTCTGCCCCACGGCGCGGGGACAACGGCCCAAGCCGCCCCACCCCGCCGCTAACGGCCGCCCCACGCGCCGGCGCCTCGCGGGCCCGCCCTCTGTCCCTCTCGCCGTCCCTTCCAGCCAAGGCGGGCGGGGCAAAGGCGGCAGCCCCGCCCCCGCCGCGCGGGCTCGTCCTGGCGGCCCGAGCGCTGCGCTGGGGGGTGCGAAGTGGGGGCCTGGCCGCCGCGGGCCCGTCTGTTACCTTCCCAGAGAAGGTCGCCGCCCCGCCGCCGGAGGAACTTGTACCAGAAAGGGCTGGAGGCGTCCTCGTCCTGCAGCACCACCTCCGCCAGCCACAGCGCGGGCTCCTGGGCGGGCAGCGGGGCGGCCGGCCGCGCCGGCTTCATGGGCACGGCGCGCTGCGGGTCCCACTGGCCCAGCTCCGGCCGGGAGCCGGCCACCAGGAGCCCGCCGCCCCCCTCCGTCATGCGGCCCGGCAGCACCACGCCGAAACGGAAGAGCATGGCGGGCAGCGGCCTCCGTCTGAGGGCAGCTTTGCCCCGTAGGCCGCGCCGCCGCTAGGGGGCCGCGCCTGGCCCGCACTTCCGGCTGGGGGCCGGGTCACCGCCCCCCGGGCCGGGCTGAGGGCCGGTCCGGCGGGGCTGGGTCCCGTGTGGGTTTTCCGGTGCCTGAGTACGCGCACCCACGTAGCGGAGGGCATTTCCCTCCCAAAATGCCATCTAGGAATTAATGCCCACCCCGCAGAGCCTTTTAAAATTGGGACTGGAACGATTATCTCTGCAAGAAAATACTTGATTTGCGGGTGGCAAAAGACTACGTGTCATGTGTACTGACTGTAGCAAGTGAGTATTACTGCTTCATTAAATGAAGCTACTGCAGTTAGTCCTCAGAGCCCGGACTTAATTTAGTGCAGCAAACGCATCATTAAATAACTGCCATACGTGCAGCATTACAAAGCAAGGTTTAGCCTCAACACGAGTGCCCATGATGGTTTAATCTTCCCCTGAGAGGCAGACAGTTATGGCGAGACCAGAAATGTGAAATATTGAGCGAAGTTAAAAAGCTTTTAAAAAAATTCTGTGGCTTCCGAATGCGTGTATTCTGGTTTGCCCTTCTGGCCGTAATTTGGCAACTCCTGCATGTAGCAACATTCAGGGCTTGCAAAGAATGACTGAGAAAGAGGATGCAATCCAACCATTTATAGGGCAGTCCTTGTCTGAATAGATCCATTTCAGAAGCATTTAAGGACAGAAAACAGAGTGGTCACTTTATTTAGGTCAAGTTCTGGGAACAGGATGAAGGCCTTTCAATGAGTCAAAAGAAATCCTGCCTTAAAAGATGGCTGCTTGTTTCCTGTGTTCAGGGGTGATGACACACTGCAGTGTATGTACTGCCAAATTTGTTTTTAAGAGTGCGTTAGCTCATTTTAGCTGATCCGCATTGAGCTTGTGTAAGTGATATGCCTCTACTTTTCCAGGCAACCAAAGCTAATGGAATTCTGGCTATCCTCCTTGCATGTATGCTAGCACCAGCCCTTGCTGTTGCGCTGCTGCCTTTGTGGAACAAAGCATTACATTTTAATCTTTGCTTTTGTTCAGCCTTAGACAAGTTACCAAGATGTCTTTCAAATATCTACCCCTTTCCAATACAGATTCATTTAATATTATGGGCAATACAGAGTGTAACAACGAACTTCGGGGTTTTATCCCAAAGTACAAGCTAGACGATTGCCTTAAAGGCACCCCAGCATCTTATGTCTACATAAAAGCATATGCTTCTGTTTATTCCAGTCACAGTTTCAGCTAAGAAATTGCAGGATCCGGCAATACATCTGATTGATAGTTTGGTTCCTGGCTGTTTTCTATGCCTCAATATAAAGAAGAACCAGCAACAAGTGTACCTTTAGACAAACCATAGCTTTTTGGTTACCTGGAAGTACCGAGTCCTCATCTTAGACATGTAAGCCACGTGGAGCAATTAAAAAAAATGTTTCTAGACTCTGATGTGCCAAATACTAGCTTTAAAAAGAATTCAGTCGCTTCCTTCTCCAGGTTCTGCCATTGTATGCCTGTCAATACCGGGTGTTAGATTAAGGTTAAAGATGACAAAGTTACAAGGTTGACTTCCTGCTCTTTCCTCAAAAACCCAAGTTAGGATTGGGTTTGAGAGATCAAGATCAAGAAAGGCTGAAAAAAATTGATTTATTGCTGGATCCTGCAGGACTGGGATAAAAACTAGAACTGGAGATTGGCTTGGGCCTCTGAAGTCCCATGGCTTGGGGACAGTGGGAATAGAAGAGGGATTTTTATTGATGAATAGTACCATATTGTGGACTGAGGGCTGTAGCCAGGATAAAATGGGCTCTCATTAGATCTGAGACTGGTGAGCTATAGGTACCGTAAGGTTTGGGTTTAAGTTCAGAAGCAGAAGCGAATGTGTGTTTTGCCGTTGTTAGGTTTGTATTGTCTGTGGATTTGTCATCTCTAAGCTGGAATTTTAGCTAGAGTAAAGACACAGGGGACGGATGTTACATTTGCTATTATTGTTTGGAATTGCAGGAGCTGAAGAAGTACTTCAACTGTTGGGCCATTGCCACAACCCTAAATTTAGTTTTAAGTGTCACCTTAAGCCTCCTAAGGAATTAACAATAAATTATTTTCCTGTGCCAAAATGACTCCTTATCTTAGTACTGCCTGACTAGTGCTCTTCCCCTGCAGTCCTCAACACTATTCTCAAACCTAAAAGCCTGCCCTGTAATCCAGTCATCTTTTACGGCCGAATGATAACTCCGTTTTTTTTCCCTATATTAAGTCCTCATTCCAACTCGTCAAGCCTTACAGGTCCCATCAAAAAGGGGTCATAACCCTAATAATCAAGTTGCTTTTACCTGTCCCTGAAACTACTGTTAACTGTTCATTCCCATGGGAGCAAACTACCATCCTAGTAGTCTGTCTGAAATGTAATAATAAATGTTGAGCCTTCATGTCCTTAACAGCTGTTCAGGATCTAGCAATAAACTTAACCTACAGCATGTTCTGAGCGGAACCCTTGCTCTACCTCAGATCCAACAGTAAGCTAGCAACACAGTGATGCTTAGTGCCCAATTTATTTTAAAGCTTTCCGTTTATTGTGACTGGTACCATTACAGGTGTTTGTCAATGTTGACTGTTTTTCTAAGTGGGAAGAATTGTATTAAAAAGATGGATTATTTTTTCTACAGCATTAATATCCAAGAAGAGGCTCTAGGGATCAGAGTCTCTGCAATAACCAATTGCTTTGTGGGATTTCTCTTCAATTGTACTGATAAGTCTAACCTTATGTAATTTCCAGGCAATTAGCCTATATGTCTGATTTATTATGCAAAATGTGTGCAGGTGGTGGAGATTTCACAGGAGGAATCACCAAGGCTGTGTACAGCTTAATATCAACAGCTATGTCTTCAGTTTCTGCCTAATTGCTGTAGCTAAAAGGGTTCTAAGGAAAAGTTTGTGTGTCAGAAACTGGAGCTATGATTATATTTATGTACATGTAAAACATGTTTAAAGGCATTTTCTGTTGCTGTGCACTAAACTATTGCAGAAACACAAATCTTTCTATGTAGGGCCCTACTGGTATACTAATGCTGAAATTCCATGTTCATGTAAATCCCATTGTTGTGGATGATTAAACAGTCAGGAAATACATGTTTGTGGTTTTCTTGTGATACAGAAGTCCCTCTGATTTCTTATACTGTCTCTTCCTAGCAAAAAATTGTTCTGGTATTTTTATGATCTCGGAGTTTTGAACCATTTGTTAGATTCAGGCAACTTGGACAAATTATTACTGGCTGAAATTATAACAAAGACACTGATGAAGAAGTTGGACTGTATACAGGAGTCCAAAATTCAACTTTCTAAGTGGAAAGTCATCTTTTTCTTCACAATTTTCTTATTTGAAAAGTGTCTGCTAGGTATAGAAATAGTGCACAGCTATCTGAAAAAATGTTAACACTACTAAAATGACAGATAACTTAGTTCCACATTGGGGTAGCCCGTGTCTGTATACAGTCTCTATGTTCTTTACTGATTGCAGACTTTTACACTATGGTCCAGTTTGCTGCTTGGCACAGCTTTATCTGCTGCTGCTGTACAGTGCTCTCAAATGATAATATTACCAAGTAGGGAAATCTGTAGTGAAGACAGAGGTTGAAAAACAAAAAACACAAACACTGAAAGGATCTGGTTGGAGAAGGGGCAGGAGGGGGGGGTGTCCGTAACTGCAAGTTGTAGGTGATGTTTAGATTAGCTGTGCTCCTTCCTAGACTAGCCTTTCTTCCCTTTTTAGGTCATTTTCTTTCTTGTAAAGATATGGATAAAGTGCTATTGCAATTTCCAAACGTTTGTGCTAATTATAGCAAAGCGAAAGGCAGCACACTGTACAGTCTTGCTTGTAAAAGGGAAAACTTTTATATTATGTGGTAGGCTGATTTAAATGTATTAGTAATTTGAGTAAAATGTTAATTGCTGAAAAATTTAGTCTATGCTTCTTTAATATGAAAGTAACAAACACAAAACCACACAAAAAATAAGATTACTGTTTTAAGTGAAAGTTGATTATGTTGATTAATAATCTGAACTAACCAGTGAGCCATGGATCCAAACCTTCTGAAGTCCCACTGTCCTTCTTGTGATAATTCTGGTAGAAGTACGAATTAACACTTTCACTGTTTGTTCTAATTTGTCAGTACAGCAGCTAAGACGAGAAAAGCTGATATTTTACCTTTATAGTCTGAAGACTGGAAGAAGGCTAAGCAGTTTAAGAACCAGATAAGCACCGCTATTCTAATTTTTTACTCTAGGTGCTCTGTCAGAGCAGTGATAACTGCATGAACTACTTAGTGCTGGTAGCAGCCTTTTATGCAGGCTAACCAACAGAAGCTCTGGCATGACTGACCATTTTAGGATTTGCATTGGTGAATTGTAATAAAAGGTAGGACACCACAGGAGATTATTTTCACTTTTGCATGGTGTTTCATGTAGCATATATCCTTAACTTTAAAAAAAAAAAAAGTTTGTTACATTTAGAAGTAACTAGGCAGCATAAATATGCAATAACATTACAGTAAACATTACAAGAACACACACAGGAATTGCTGTTCTACTAGGTTTGTTTTTACAAAATCCAATTAATATATAAAGCCATCTCTGCATCCTCTCCAGGCTCAGATGTCTTGGGAGCTGGAAGAAGTCCCAACGTATTTCAGCAGAGGGCCCTTTCGGTGTGCCTGATCAGCCCCACAAGTGCCCAGCTACCAACACCTATTACAGATCCGCCCAGCACACAGCTGCTTCTCAGCTTCAAGCAAAGCAACCCACAGAGTTCTTCGAGGGACACTCCAGGCCGGCCTCACATATCTGTGGAGCATCTGCACCAGGGTCCCGTGTCCCCAGGCAAACGTGGAGTTCTGGTAGACTTAACAGCAACAGGGGCTCTTCTGCCTCGCACAAAGGGACAGAAGAGAGGCCAAGGATTTACTCAAGAGGGCTTGTGTAAACTCCTCTAGGAGAGTAAAGATTTGCTGATTGCAAGGTACCTTGAGCTTCTTGAGTCAAAAGTAGTAACAGTAAATTGTTACAATGCCAACTTATTATAAGGTACATTGTTTGAAGCCAGTCTTTTACCACCAATGGTATGTCAAGTTTCTCATTAAAATACCTACCTTGGGGAAAAACAAACAAAAAAAAAACCAACATGTTTCAGCCCTTTCAAAACAAGGCACAGTGTAAAACCAAACAGTTGACTGTATGTAGTACCAAAACTTTATTCCATTAGTTCAGAGAGTGCAATCTGACCCAAAATTGTGTGCAATATGACTGATGAATTTTTAAGTAGAAGAATGTGCCTTTTCTGTGGAGACTTACCTAATCCTTCCACTTTGAAAAGCAGAGGCACGCAGAGCCTATTAACTGTGCTCCAGTCTAATGCGCCATCTGTAACTGACCGTGGTCCAGTGTTCTTAGGACCCCCAACAAATTACTGATTGATAGAAAGTTTCTGTACTTCATACTCCTGTGATCATTTTAAGAAAAAGTTACTGTTGAGTTTTCATTATGCAGACTTTTTTTCTTGCAAATGTTTTATATATGACCAACAGTATTTCAGAAAGTCACAGTGTTAAGAGGGCAAAATATTTCACTCAGTCTTTAAGATCATAGCATCACTTTAAGTATTATAAGTTCTGCGTAATTTGCTATCTTCAGACTATAAATCACTAAATTATTGATCTTGAATTCAGAAACAATAAAAATCCAGTTGCTGTTGTGTAAAAGGTGAGAGAACAATGGGAAAGTTAGGTAAACAAAAAAGTTTATTCTCAAGATGCTCTTGAGCAATACACTTCTAGCTCCAAAACTGTGTGGAACTTAACTGACAGCATTCAAAAAATTGAAGTCTTGCAGAAAAGTCTTCTAAATTTTAATGAAGTTAGAACTGGTTTATTGTTTTTTTCCCTTTACTATTTAAAAAAAATGAAACACAGTCTGAGGGATGCTATTCCCCAAATCATGAGCCATATAACAGAGAACAGAGGATGAAATGTAGGGAGATTATTATTCATTTAAATATACAATTCTCAGTGGTTATTATATGGTCCTCATAATACAAGAAATCCAACTTATTGGTGACTGATCTTAGCAAGCAATTTCTTTCTCTAAATATATAAAAACATAACTTAAAGCCTTTTTCTTAGGCCGAAACTGGATCAAAAAAAAAAATCCAGAAATTATCTTTAGATCAACAAATTATCTTTAAGGTCTAAGTAACATGGCAGAAGAAAGAAACAATTCCACAAACCACCCTGCTTCCTGCCTGACAGTCCCACCACACACAAAAAGTACTAAGCGGTTGGGTCATCAGCCAGCTCCAATAAAGAAGTAGATTTAATTCTCAAGGGGATAATAGTGTACTGAGTATCTCTACTCATTATGTTCTTTCCTTGTATGAACATGTTGCTGCACCAGTGTATCAATCCAATACACTGCTGTTGCTTCCTCATCTTGGTTTCATGTATGTACCATTTTTTCTTGTCTCTCTTAAAGAAACTTTATTTCAGCTGATTTGGCAAGCTTCACTGAATTCACTTACCTGACACACAAATAATCCTTGCTGAAGAGCAAACACTCTCTTCATCCAGACATAAAGAAACCCTTGAAAATATGAATTGCAGTCTAGAATCAGTGTGTAAACAGCCTGCAACTTAGCAACCTTCCACAGGTCATGGCAACAGCTCGCAGCCACAAGCCAGAAGATGTGTGCGACATACTTTGGGGACTAGATCATAGACAGGGGACTTCTACTACTTAATTTGGTGCGTGTATGTTGCTGTGTACCATAGTGACCCGTTTCCACTTGAGCTCGAGTTCTCCCACAGATGCCTCCCCCACTGGCACAGCCTGGCCCTCAAGGTAATTCCAACATAGAAGCCACAGCTGGCTGCTCAAGAGCTCTGCCTGGCCCCTAAATCACCAGATGACCACTTCTTGTTTTTTTCTTCACCTGTTCTGAAGGAATAACAGTTTGGAGATCAGCCTGAAAATGGATCAGTCATGTTAATGAACAGTATTACAATAGCTTTTGAAGTACAAGAATATATACTTCATTAGAGGCACATGCATAGTCTCCTTGTAGAGTTACACTTTTATTACACATTACATTTTCTTGAACAGTTATGAGCATGCTTCCATTTTCAAATGACATTATCTTTCTCAGTACTTTTTGCTCCTTACAGCATGGAAATATAATAGCTGTCTGAAACTTATGTCTTCTCCCACCTCCAAGTGGTTTTAAATTTACTGAAAAATAGCACTTAGGTCTAATTGTCCTACTCAGAGTCCTTCTTGCTTTACTTGTATACATTAAGTCATTTGCACACTTACATAGGCACAATGTTCTCAAACTAAGATCATTATAGAAGGCTTACTGCTAGACAAAATTCGTTGCCAAAAGCCTTTCCTAGTCTGAGATAAATACCTAAATACAAAAGTTCATAGATTCACAGATTAGTAACAGGCACTAATTTGACCAAAATTTAATAGTTCCTGAGTATGCCACCATGACCTCAACTTGCAGGTAAGTGGAATTGTTTTCTTAGATTAGCATGAGTTTTTGCTTGAAGGCAAATTCATTGTCTGGGAAATTTACAGAATAAATCCTGACTTAATGTCTCACTTTTCAGGTTCTTACCCATAAAAAAATAAAATGGAGTTTTAAAAAAAATGTATTTATATATGAATTGTTGGAATTAGTTTGCATGGAACTAGGCCCATGCAAACTTCAAGCCCTCTCTGAGTTGCTGCCAGCCAGCCATTCTTTGTGGCATGTAGCAGTTCTTTAATAAACCCATGTAGTAGAATATTTTCTTCTAAGTTCTCAAGAACTTGTTTAAAAAAGTTTTCACACTGCATACCTTTATGAGTATTTTTAATTTGTTACTGGCTACAGCTATCCCAGTGGTTAAAACACTTTTGAGAAGGAAAAGGGAAAAAGAATAAAGCTTTTAGGCTGGTGTGATGGCCAGTCTGGATTGACAGGGACAGCACAGTGAAGCACGTGATGAGCAGTTAACTAGATCTCCTGTGTAAGCATCCACATGTCAAATGACTTAAACTGAAAGCAACAAGTTACTCTCTATTTCCAATTCTACTGTAAGTATGCATATGCAAATAAAGTGACTGGTTTTTTATGTTAATGATCAATAGTACTCATATTGTAACTATTCACTACCCTGATTCCATTAAATGGCACACAAAATAAACTGTATCCTTCACTTGGAAAAGATCCAATGTGATAACTCAGTCTATTGCTTCCATAACTTCTGAGAGTATCAGTCCTGACGTAGTGAAGATGACCAGTGCTACTGCACCATTGCCCCTCACCAGAACAACAGTATATTAACTGAGGTACTGACTGTGCATTCCAAGTATAACAGGCTACTTATTTTACCTTTGCTCTCTGAATTGCCTCATTTTCAGCTATACACCCATTTTTTCCAAACTGCATAGATTTTATCAATATATAATAATAAGCAAGCTAAAATAATTGACAAGGTTTTCTTTAACTGTATTTCTAAGAAGTGATTATGCATACAAAAGGCACATTTAATACTTGAATGCTGATCTGCGTGTTCCCTTCAAAACTATCTACAGATACTTGTTTGTCTGTATCTACCATGCTACCAAGGGATGGAAGTAAATAGTCTGGCAAAGTTATCAATATCAATACCTTTTAAAAAAAAATAAAAATTAAAAAAAAATGAAGCCTGTCTCCACATGTGACCAGCTGAATAATCCATGCTACAGCATGCTCAAAGCAAAGTGCTGCAGGTGAGATGGCAATCGCAGACCTATCCACATGGATACACAACAACCACCTGAAGAAGAACTTCAGTATTATTTTATTCCAGAAAGATCCTATACTGTACAAGCACAAGACTACGTATTTTTAGACTTAAGACTGCAAAAGCTGAGTCCACCATTGTTTGCCTGCCAAAGTAACTGAGCCAAGGTGGTGTATTCTGTTGGAACAACTAAATTAGATTTATCTTCTAATGTTTTTCTTTTTAATATTTTAAGGAGAGAGCACAAATCAGTACTCATATCTTTCTGGTCTCCACATCTTTGTATGGAAAATTAAACCAATCTGTCCTACCAATGAGGTTCTCTGACATTTTTAAACACTAAACCTTAGAAGGCAGGTGTTTCTTCATATTTTAAAAATGTGAACTAAAAAAGTCAGTGCCTTCACTTATTAGTAGAAAGATTCAAAGTGACTCTAGCAAAAGTGTTCCAATTTGTAAGCCTAAAGCTAAGATTCTATTAGAAATAACAGATAAACTAGTAACCTCTATTAATTTTTAACAGTGCATAAAAGATCGTTCATCTGGAAATAGACCTTTCATTTTCTATGCTTTTAAGCCATACATTTGGGTATTGGTGCAAGTTTCAACTTAAGGCTTTATGAAAATAAAACTAATTGCTATCTATTAAGCTATTAAACAGTGGTCTTTTACATATGTAGCTTAGGCTAGTATGACTGTAAATTAGGAGTTTCACTGCAGACAGCCAGGGGGATATTATTTTTAGAACAATGAAAGGAAAATAACAGAAATTAAGAAAAAGGGAATATGAAAAAAATGTTCACTGTCTGGACCATGTAGAGTTCAAGAGAAGCTAATCATTTTGCTGCTGCTGCTCTCAGCCATGCTTTTTGTAAAACTCTGGATTTCATTAACATTCACATACAATCAGCTCAAAATTTAAAGGCGCTAATTAGACTGCAGCTACTGATTTGGTTATGATATAAATTTTTTGAACACTGCAATTCTTCTCTGCCTTTTAGAAATGCTTGCAAATATAACCAGTTTTTAATTTAGGGACATGTCATCAGCCAGACAACTATAAAAGGGAAAGCTACTAAGCTGTTACTTGGCAGCTGACGAGAGTGATGGATGGATGGATTGCACGATATCACCTAGAACAGTTTATTTCAGACATGGAAAACTAGTACTTTGCTCTAGAATTGAGGCATATTTTAAGCAGCAACCAGTAGGACCTGGATTAGAACAGTCTGAAAATTGCATGAAGTCAACTGAATCCACTCACTTCCTCAAAAACACCTCTTTTCTGTAAATTTAGTAATAGTGTTATCATATGCCAGAACATGAATATGTACAGCATAATTATCCCTGTATCTCACAAACTTAAGACTGTTCTACTGAAACAAAAAAATACTGAAAAATCTGTTAAAAGTTGTATTTACATAACAACTCCAGCTGGCATCACTTTTCAGTGAAGTGCTTCAAAGTCAGATAAACAAGTTGCTGGCAGTCTTTCCTAAGTAAACAAGTTCTGTTAAGGTTTCTGTCCATACTGCTAGAAAATGAGTGGGTTTGTATTATATTTATTATTCTGTATGTATTAAAACTTGTTTTGCTGTAGCATGGCTTTGTTCAAACATTGCTACCCACATAAATTCAAGGAAATAGAAATCAACTTTGACATATAAATCCAACTAAGCATAAAATGAACTCTGCATGAATTTAACAGAATTACTGTAGTCACAGCTTTAGCATGTCACTTCAATGTGGTTACAGCTATATGATCCATAGAGAGCAATAAATAAAGAGGGCTTTTTTGCCCCTCATCCAAGATGCATTATGGATGTGTTTGTCAGAACATCCCCTTAAAGCCCAACAGCAATTTAAAAGGTCTCTAACATTGGCATCAAACACTGTGTTGAAAAAAAGCATAACTTCTGTTGTTAATACCACTTACACTGATGTAAAAAACCAATAGAGTAGCATTTAATGCCACAGAGGGAAACAGAAGTGTCAGTAAATCTGCTGGGAGAGTGCATTTGGCAATGATGGGATCACTGACAGTACAGGCTAGATTTCTGCTCCTGGCATATGCCATGGCAAATCCTCAATCAAATTATTTGTGAAGTGTTACTAGCTGGGTT
The DNA here is from genome assembly GCA_013399365.1 of Pampusana beccarii. Classification (NCBI taxonomy): domain Eukaryota; kingdom Metazoa; phylum Chordata; class Aves; order Columbiformes; family Columbidae; genus Pampusana; species Pampusana beccarii. The sequence goes on along the minus strand of VWYH01006967.1, from coordinate 75,809 downwards.
GTGGTCAATTACCAGATAAATTCTCTCAATCTGCTCCAGCTGCAAAGCATAAGGCATCTGCTATAGTAACACTACCATGATGTCTCAGCCGATTAATAGATAACTCATTATACTGCAGTAGCTTGCAATTATAAGCTATGCAGTCACATGTGCCTGAGAGCAGGTAACTCCCTTATCATGGGCAAGTCCCCAGATAGTGATCTGCAGCTGGTAATGTTCTCCAGACTTTCTTTGCTCTCTCCTCACATGAGATTCAGCTTGAGCACAACTTTAAAATTTTACCTCCACAGATGCAAGTAGTCACTCTAACCTGAGAATCTGCATCGACCATTGAAGAAAAACATTCTCTTACGACCTCCACATAACTATCAAGTACTTGCTCAAGATTCAAAGTAGCACAGCATGCTCCAGTTGGCCACTTGTTAACTTTTCCCTGAGCTCTGTCAGGTCACCACAACTAATAGAGAATACACAACAACTTTGTGTGGTGTTCTTAGTAATTAACCATAAGTAACACTAAGCTCTTCATCTAACTTAGTATTGCACTGTTAATCAGGAACATCTTACTCATCTGCATATCAAAAACCACGTGCACAGCGAGATGCCATATAAAACTCTTCTTATAAGTAAAGCCACCTCGCTCAGGCAACAAGGCATCCGCTCATCTCTTAACTGCAAAACACACAATGACATCAAACTCCACAGCCAGCTGATGCTCATGAACAGCTGCCACAGTTAGTGACCGTCATATTTTACCTTAACCAAGGTTCAAATCTCATTAAGCAGCACATTATTTCCTGTTTGCTGCAAAGGCCTCCAGAATTACACATGAAACATTACAATACTGAAGAGGACACAATATTAGAAGATTACACAATATGTAAAGATCAAGCATTAACACTTGTGAATGAAGTACAACATATATTCAGGCCTTGTCCTTAATTGTTCATTTCCTAACCAGTCACATCATCAGATGAGTTTTATTCTGTGGCCTACCACTCTGTTGAGATACTCATGTGAAAATACTAATGCAACCCAACTTTCAGCTTGATAGCAAAATTCTTTCCCTTTAAATCACAGCTTGAAGATAGCTCTTTTGTTATTTGCTTGAAAACGCACCTTTGGGGGACAAAAAAAACCCCCTCAAATCTTAAATTAAAAGCATATGTTACAATCTATTTTTTTGTATTCAATTTTTTTTGTATTGTAAAAATCTATGGTGGTTTAACCCCAGCCCACAACCAAGACCACTTTGTCACTACCCCTCATCACCCCCTCAAGTGGGATAGGGGAGAGAACCAAATGGGAAGGGAGAAAACTCATGGGTTAAGAACAGTTTAAGACATAATAATAGTAATAATAATATTACATTAAATAAGTGATACTCAATGCAATTGCTCACGAACTCCGATCATGCCAAGCAGCCAGTCCTGGAAAAGAAAGCGCCTCCAGTCCTGAACAGCTGATCCCAGCGAGAGACTCAAAAAGCAAAAGGCAAACAGGCCAAAGGCCAACTGCAAAATGGCAGAATAGCAAAAAGCCAAATTCCAACAGAACTGAACCAGAGCGGAACTAACTGAACTAACTAAAGGAATTAACTAGCCAGAAAAGCCAACTCCAGCTTTATACTGAGCATGATGTTAACAGTAGGGGAATATTTTCCTGACAAAACTGGATATCAGTCTAGGTACTGTCCTGCTGCTTTGCACCTGCAGTTGGACAGTTGAGAAAGTCCTTGGTCTCCTTGGCAACAGCCAAAATATCAGTGAGTTCTTACATTCTTTTCATACCAACTCCAAAACATATCCTAGCTACTGAAAGGAAAGCATGGCAAGCTCAGTTGTTATTACATTATTATTACCCTAAATCCAAACCAAAAGACCATGCTAGCTACTAAGAAAAGATTCTAACTGCATGGAAAATTAACTTGATTTCAGCTCAGTACGAATTATCAGTGTGATACTACAGTGTGACACTGTCAAACAGAAATAATATTGAAAGGTCATTGCGACTTTTCCTATTTTTCTGCATTTCACTGATTTTATGATTTGAAATGAATGTCAGGACAGTCTAGAATGAAACTAAGCACCAGAACACTGAAACATCCTCAAGGCAGAAAACAGAGTTTTCTGATTGATTCTAGAAATCTAGCCTTATGTCAATACATATCTCATGAAATTCTATCTTTTTTCCTACATTTTGCAGTTAAAATAATACATGCTTATTTTGTAAATGTTTTTCTACTACCTGAGGCTATAACCAGTCTGCATACCTGCTACTGCACGTATTGCAGAATTTGGTTTGTCAAAATTGCAGAGATGTAGACTTTTGCTGTCACATCTCATAGTCTACCTAATGATGATGAATAATGTTTTCTTGGCTACCAGGCAATTAGCAAGCCACAGTGAATGCTACCAGTCTTCTTATTTTGCTCCTTGAATTTCCTAATACATTTGTTCCCTTTTTCTGGCAAATACTGATGGAAACCAAAGAGATGAATTCTCCATATCCAAACTACCTTATTTTTTTATTCTTCTTACCAAATATTGCCTCTGACACCACCAGCATGTAGGACCTACACTGAATACATACCTGCAGTCAGTAGAGAGGATTGCACTCAACCAATACGTGATTCAGCAACACAGGTAGCACGTGGAGAAAGTTCACAACTAAAGTACTGTAGGGTTCAAATAGCAGCAGAATAACTCCCGCTATCATGGAAAGACTGTTAAGTTATCAGTGAAGGAGGTGCAGCATGCACAAGTCAGAAACTCACACCACAGTCACAAATACAGTCCCTCAGAACAGTCTCTATGCTGGGACTGGATGCCGTTGTTATTTTAAGCCTACTTCTCCATTCAGTTTTCTCTCCAGTTTGGAATATTCACTACATGCCGAATGGTCACACTAAGAGAATGCCATTCTTCAAACTGTCTCTGCTTTATATGCCATAACTTTTTATAAACACTATCTGAATGCTATTTTTTTCCTCAGTGCTGTAACCAGCCACTGGATTTTGCTCATCCAAAGATGATCAAAGGTACCTAAACAGATATTGTCACTGAAAGAATTTAAATCAGCTTTCTGATATGACAGCAAGCATCGAATTCTCCCCTGAACTTAAATCTCTATTTAGGAAAGTACATTCAGCAGATAAGAGCCTATGAAGATAGTTTCAGCAGTAGTATTCTCAGAAAAACAAGCTACAACATACAAGCAAATCCTCTAGAATACTTTAAGTATCAAGAAATTCAGAAAAAAAAAATATTTCCTTACACAGCAGAATATCTAATCCACTTACGGAGAAAAGCAAAAGGCTAATGTGGCCTGTCTAAAAAGTAAAATAGCCACAAGTTTGTAATTGCTGAAATTAAACCATGAGTCACACCACGTTACTTGACACATTTAGATTAATTTATTATCAGATTATGTAGTATAGATACATTTTTATTTGTAAAAGACTATTAGCATACTCATATTAGCAAATGGAAGGGCAAAAAGTCAATTTCTGAGCAGAGTATTCTATTTTAATGAGGTTTTCATTTATGTTTTGCAATTCCACAAACAGTTTGAACTGAGACTTTTATCTAAAGACCACCCTAAATTTTGCTTCTGTACCATTTTAAGCAACAACTTTCTACAGAAAACTTTACTCATGAGACCATACACTGAAAATGTTCTTCACAAACCAGCAGAGTATCTTATTGATCAGATAATCCTTCCGAATTATTATATAGAAAAAACAACTAAAAACCCTACGAGGTACAATGAGTCTTCAATGTTATGTTATGTAGTTAAATCTTTAACTGTGGATGGAAATCTATGCAGCATAATTGACCAAAGCAATAGAAATGGGTGTATAGTCTTAAAAAGGAATGACCTATCTTCATACTGAGGTGAATGTGAATACATATTAATTGCTTCCAAATAATGCAATGTTTAAATGTTTGTAAATAGATTCCTTTATGTAACTTGATTTTTTGAGTACTTACTAGAATCCTGTAGGCAGACACTGAGCACCATGTTTGAACACCAGAAGACTAGTGATTAGCTTTTAAAAAAGTACAATCATACTAAAAGAGAAACTCCAAAAGTTTTATTAGGATTTCAACAGACATTGCAAAAAAATATTGCATAACGATTGAAAACATAATATTTTAAACAAAGTAGCAATGTGGTATCAAGTAAAAGAAAGACTGCAACAGCTGTCTATATATGCTGTAAGGAAGATGTACCAGGAACAGGATACAACATTTTTAAAATCCAAGGGCAAATGTGAACAAGCCACATTTTGATAGACTGACTATACACCATAGATGTTTTACAAACTGCATAGCAGTGTAAAAAAAAGTTTTCATCCTAACTATTTGTATTCCTGCATTTGGAGCAGTTTACAAGGCAGAGATTTTGTTTACAACATTGATATTTTAATAGCTCTGGATTCTCATAAAAAATAAACTAATTTAACAAAAAAGCCTGTATCTACATTTGAAAACAAAAGTGCATGTATTCAGAAAGTGTTATTTCTTAAGAAGAACACCGAGTACTTAAAAAGTTCATTTTAATAAATCAACAACTGATGATACTTTAGATGTAGATCTGCACTGTGCTACAAGCGAGATTCTACCAGCACCAGCTCCTCTAACTGAGCACCCACCCTCTTTTCCGAAGTGACCAAGACACGCACCTGCCTTCTGTACTTCTCAGGGTTCTGAGTAGTTACAAAGAATGCCCAGTACCAAAACCACCACATCACTGACTAAAAAAATACTAGGAACCCAAGACAGATGTTTTAAAGTAGACTTAACCATAAATGCAAGCATAAACTCCTCAACATTCAGGATCCTTTCAGTCACACAACTACTTTTAAAAATTGGAGAGCAGCAGCAAGCAGCCATTAGAGCTAAAAGACAAGAACTGATGAAAGTCTGTCTCCTGCCTTGTACTGAAGAATTTGTGGGTAATGAGCATTTCAATGCACTCAGAGAACATGAGTGTGTGCGCATTAAAATCCCTACCTAAAACCCAGTTGGAATAGTGAGATTTGTACATGAATCTAGATTCTCCTTTCCACATAACTGTGGTAACAGCTAAGAATTACTCCAAATATTGCTAACTTCTGCAGACGGTTTACTCCTTTCCTCTCCCCAAACAAAAAATGAAAAAGTGTGCAAAGAGAATATGTCCTTTGAAGATCCAGGCAGAACTTCTGTTTGAGCTCTTGTAATTTCAACTCATGGCACTGAAGAACTAGATTTAATTTTTTTTCTGGGCACCTGTAGCACTTGAGATAGAAAAAGGCAGTGAATGTTTAGCTGGACTGGATCCAGAATGGGAAATGCGCAGATACCAAAGTTGTGAACTGCAGCCAGACTAGCCATAAACAAGTGTCCAGTACAGAAATTACGAGTAATAAATTTAGCCATTTTTGTAAACATCTCCTCCTTACTAATCTCTTATTTTTTCCTATAATGGAAATACATACTGTATTTCTTTGTTCCAAGCTCTGGTCTGTTTCTGTTTTAGCTTTGTGGCACAGTTGCTAAGTGCAACAGGCTAGAGACACCAACATTAATACAAACAAGTTGGAAAGTCAGTTCAAGTTATTACAGTTTTGCTATACCAGGTCATTTTTCCTAGCATGTATTCTCTGTTCACAAATGCTTTGTAAGATCTTTTATTATGGAAGACTGGAAGCAAACTGGACTTGTTCATTTAACAGATGCGGTTGAACATATATTTCTGATATTCCTTATGCAATTAACAAATCATGTCTCATCTTATGAAGATGATACATACGCTATACATACCAGTAATTGAAAATGCTCCTCAAAAAAGCAGCATTTTTATAGACAAATTAACAGAAAAGGAGACAATACATCTCACAATCCCATAAAACAAGTAAAGCCCTTCCATTAGCTGCATTATAAATTCATAACTGTTTATCACATACTTTGAATTTCTGACTGCTCAAGCAATTTAACCCTCAGCCCACTGCAGGACAAGGAAAAACATTTTAAACATTTCATATCGATGTCATTATAGGTGCGAGAATAAAAACCAGTATTCCATGTTTTTAGCTCTAAAAGTTTTGCTCCCAAAAGTGATGTAACTGTTAATAGTCCAGAAGAAAAATAATCATTGTCGACATGTCAAAAGAAAGTTGTAGTAAAAATCAAGCTGCAGTAAATCTGAGTTCACTTAGATCATTGCTAAAAAAAAAAATTTAAAAAGCTGATCCTAGATCACCTATTAACTAGGAAGAGCACTAGAACACTGACTTCATGAGAAAAGATGAGCTTAAAAGCTGTGTTTGAGACATCTACTATAAAGTTTTGAATTCTTCCTTATCTTTCAAATATTTGGAGTATAATTTGTTAAAAAAATAGACCAAACACAGAAAGTACATTTGGTCAGGATTTTGTCTCACTACAGTTCAGTGTTTCCTATCTAAATGTGCATACCATTTAGAGGCCATTTTTGAAATGTTATCAGTCAACAGCAACATGGGCACCAGTAAATCAAAAAACACACCTTAGGATTTCGTTCTTAAATTATATAAGTTAGATAAAACTACCCTGTCCAGCAAGTTCCGAATTTTTCAAACATTAAGGCAACTTTCATTACTTTCCAGCTAAACAGTATTATAAAAAATAAATGTCACTTCAAACCCTATATACACAGTGACAGAGTAGATTTAGCTAGAAAGTATCTTTAGTACATTAATAAAGTGTCACATAATATTACCGAGGTTATATCAGGTGCTTGAGTGTATGTGCAATTGGAGTGGCTGCAATATTTAAAGTACTGGTTTCAAAACAGAGCGCAGTGAACGTCCTTCTTTAGTGAGTTCTCGTGTTACACACATACATGGCAGCGGAACAGCCTCCTCTCTTCTCTCTACAGCATTATAGCTACATTTCTTCAAGTGGTCAGCCATGCTTACGATGTCAGCAAACTTCCATTCGTTCACAGTACAGAAGGCTGTACTGAAGCGCCAAACCTAGAAAATAAGCTGCACTTAGGCTGAAAACGTTTTAAGATACCCAAACTCAGAGCAGGAAACGAAACGTTTGTGCTGTAATACCTTCAGGCAATGTTTTGTGTCTACTATAAATCATGCTAAAAATCAACATGACAAAACCATACAATGTCAAATTTTGTATAGTCAGTCCCAGGTTAATTCAGATTACAAGTCAACTCTGAACACTGGGAAGAAAGATACACAATATTTTTTGCGTCTACAAAGCAGATGCAATCAGAAGTTAAATGATGAAGTATTGCATGACCCATCACAATGGTCCATTCCCGAAATGTTCAACTTCTGCAATTTCAAATGACTGCTGCAGATATTCTGCAGTTCTAGGCAGAGGGTTGGGAAATAGTGAAAACTGTACTATACAAAGATCACTCATGTATTTTAAGAATTATTTACATACTTAGGGCACTCAATATCATAGCAGTGGATAGGTCTCAACAGATTAACCAAAATTAAAATAGCTGTAAACCATATAAAAGCAAGAAAAGCAAGCTCTGTAGGCAATTTTCCCACTTTCATGGAATATCAATATTAAAGCAAATAATGAAGCAATCATTTTAATATTTTAAAATCTTGGGAAAAACAGAGGTTAATAAATTTACATCAAGTACAAACTACATAAACATTACTTCTACTTCAAGTGTGGAGAAGTCTGAACCAAGCTGCTAGCACTTTTCACCAATTATTGTTCTATATGACAATCTGTTTCTTAAAGGGATATTATATACAAAAATAGTAATAACAATAGTGATCATGGAAAATATTAAGGTAAAAAGAAGACCAAATTAATACTCTCCCTTTCACCTTCAAAATAAAAAAAAACAACTTACCTTTTCTTTTATCTGCCAAGAAGAACTTCCATCTGGGTACTTTCTCTTCTCCCAAAGCAGTATCACCATTCCACGTGCTTGAAGCAAGCTTCCACACACATCTCTCATTAACCGTGACACTCTTGAAAGCTGACATAAACTAAAACCATCTAGAAAACTAGCAATGTGCTGCAGAACCTCAAAAGGTAGACTACTCAGATGGTCATTGTGTAGTCCAATTATGCAGCTTTTTGCTGGTTCTACTAATGCTGTGGATATACAAGGCTGAACTCCAAATGACCGCAAGTGGCGGTCATGAATAATTTTTGCCCCTTGTGTTGAAGGACAAAACCTTCGTTGAGAATATGTGCACCCATAATATGCCAAAGGACACCTCTGCTCCATCCAGCCATTAAGGCCAGCATGAATGTCACCATGCACATTCTTAAAATGCGATGAAAATTCATTCCTCCTAAACAACTGTCCACAAACAAATGTAAACATTGAACGCTGTTTTGTTTGGTATCTAGCCACATATTCCAATACCAAATCCAGTCCAAGGGTCTGGAACGGACTTGGATTTGAGAGCTGTGGGTTGGCATGATCACATGCAGACGCTGAAGCTATTTCCCCCACCATTGTATTTGTGGCCAGTATAGCAGATGGGAGAGAAAAAGTCTGGGTCCCAAAGTCAACGTGATACACATCGACAGTGCGACTTTCTGATATCCCCCTACCTCCAGGAGAGTCTCCTAGGCAAAACAACAGAGCTGCAGTGATTAGATCGATCCCCTGAAGACCCATAGGATCTTCTGTTATCTCCAAATCCGATGTATCAACAGCTTTGTCTTCTTTTGGTGTAGACCAATAGTGGTTAACGAGGAATTTGTACGAGCGATGCCGTAAAAGTGAAAATGCATCTATGTTTCTCAATCTTTCTTGCTCCACTTGTCTCTCTAACATTTCTTCTTCATTGGCATTATGGGGAAGTAGTACATGATTAACATTGCCATTAACTAAGTGATTAGCTGATATTACTTCTTTAAGTTGTGCTGTTACAGGGTAGGAGCTGCAAGACTGTAATGCTTCATCATCATGAGATGCAGTACATTCACCATTTGCTACACTGGATGGTTTTGAATTAGATACACCAAGATCTTCATTCTGGTCTAACACCTTTGAACATTCATTTTCTACATGAAAGCCATTACACAAAAGTGAGGAGCTATTGAGGTTTAGATTTAGGTCATGTTTTTGCACTACATCATAACAAATATCACTAGAACCATTTTGCTCCATTTGTGAATTTTGACTGAGGCTGTCAAAGTTAATTCCCCCAACTGCTCCTACATTATCTTCATCTGGATATTCATGGTCAGACTTTTTATCCTGAATAATGCCATTAGAAGCTTGTTCTTTAATCTCAGGATCTTCTTTCATTTCATGTGGTGAAATGCAGAGCCTTGAACTTAACATATTTATGTCCCTTGTAGCAGTGTTCAGGATATCCAGAGCAGCAGCTAAACTCCTCGTTGTTTCTACAGTAGCTTGATAAAGTGCACCATAGGACTCTTCATCTACAGGCATCAAACCATTTGAATGCACTGTATCTGGGGCACTTGATTTGACAGAAGTTTGCTCTCTGGAATCTGGTATTTGATCACCTGCTTTTGACATCATAGTTGCTACTTTAAGTGATTCTAATAACATGCGCTGGTCTTGAAGGGCTAAAGCCATATCTAGCTGCTCCACTTCATCAACATCTTTACTCAGATTTTCGTAAGATTTTCGGTCTGCATAACTGACTGGCCATCTATTCCACTCCATGGTACAACATACCACACTTGCAGGACAAACTTCTAGATGATCAGCAATTTTATTTCGGGCTACTATGAAGGGGCATCCAAAGCCACTATTCAAACAAGGCACTCTTTCAAGTGGACATAACATGCGATGTTCTTCAGCTTTACAGGAGTGAAAAACTGCTCCACAAACCAATGGGCAGCCAATCAAATCACAGGAAATCCCAGGCTCTGGTCTGGTCATACAACGACGGCTGACACAGTTCACACAATGTAAATGTTGTTGAAGTTCCTCCATTACTGCAAATCCAATTCTGAGTGAAGAGAAAGGAGACAAAAGCATAGTATATTAACTCAATATTGTTCATATTTACTATTATTTGCAGTTTTGCATCCTCTATGTCTACAGCGAAATAAACGTTAACACAATGTGAACTGATCAGTAGCCATTTTAAGAGACCAAGTATGTGACATTTTATCTCAAAGAAATGGTATTTAAAAGTTCACCTGCAAAATTAAAGATACACATTTGTATGAGATTTCAAGACAGTCTATGCATTTATTCACCATGTATAACATATGCAACTTAGCTAAATGTGTTGTACAAACCTTCCCTCTGGAATAGCTCTTTTTACCCTGCCCATTGCAAATAGGTGATTCAATGAGAAGAAAAAAAAAAAAAAGGGAAAAAAAAAAAAGATTGTTGACCATGACCTACTACCTAAAATCATAAATCATACAACTCTACAGAGCAAGGAGATAAAATAAAAGAAAGCAGATTCATCCTCATATCCAGTTCTCCAAATTAAACAGAGGCAATCTATTCCCTGAGCTTGCTTGCTAAAACCTAAATTTCTAACACCCTCTTCATGCAGTTCTGTTTAAGGCAATCTACAGCCCTCAGCACGTATCTCAATCCCCTGTCCCGTCCATTCTGACCCCCTCCATACTTCTGACAGAGAACAGTCCTTTACAACAGCTCTTCCCTCTCTTTCTTCATCTATAGCCTATAGCTCCTCCCTAATTTTTATAGCTGCCGTTGCATAAGGGTAGCAATTAAACTACACATTAAATAAGTGCCTTTACTTCTTTGAAAACTTTTATATAAACTTTACTACCCAACATGCTCCTATCTATACCTCCAGTTCAACCCAGAAACGGTATTTTTTTTAATGCATGGCTGTCCTGATTACAATACCAGCAGTTCAAAGTGTAAGGGCAATGCAACAACTTTACATAACAAGGCCAAACAGCAATAAAAATGCAAATAAAATCAATTGTATAATCTACTGTAAGACATTGACACAGACAAAAAACTCAATTCTTTGTTGTGGTATGGAGAAGAAAAAAAATGTAAACTTTGCATCTTTTTACCATTCTTTGAGAAGCTCTGAAACTGCTCACTAGTAGCAGTGCAGGCCCACACAAGTGACCAAGCTCCTCCCATTCTCTGATAAACTCCCTCTCAGAAGTGACACAAGGGATTCCAGTTCAGACATATCAGAAAATTACTTACACAGAGCCAAATCCCAAAATACATCAGTCAGCTCCATCTCTTCCTCACTCCTCATCCTCCAGCAATTTTCTTTAAAAAAAAAAAGCTTACAGAACTTACTATCAACAGAAATGGTTCCTTATCTTATTATACTAGCTAACAAGTGTTCTCACACACTGCCATCAGACTAAACACTTCTGTTTTAATGCACTGAGCTTCTTAAATTAAAAATAGTCTAAATTGTAAAAATAAAATTGATTGGTATTATTCCCTTTTGTTCAAACTGAAGAGGAAACAAAACTGCCTTTTACACACTCCACTTTAAATAATTTAAAGTATTTAAATAGAAATCTATGTGACTCTTCACTCACTTGTATTCTTTTAATGCTTTGAAATTCATGCCAACTTTAAGCAGCAATCAGTCCTCATCCCCCCATCCGTCGTAATTTGGATAACTCAAATATTTTAGCCACCCACTCTCCTGAACACTTCTAACAAAGCAGCATATGTGCTACACTTAGCAGGCAAAACACAGCTGAATTTTTCCCACCATACCTTAGTATTTATATACTGAGTAACAAGAAAGTTTTGAATAAATTGCCAAGCACATCAGTCGCTGAACTCAGTGACTGACTGACTTGCTAAACATTTTAGCGAACTTTTCTGGCACACAACCTGCTTTTAACTTGCACATTAAGTCAGATAGCACCTACTGCAAAGAGCTGAAACATGTTTAACAAAGAATGAAAAAGAAAAAATTATTTGACTTTTCTGAGATATTTTTAGTTCTTCCAGCAAAGCCCACTCTAAGTAATTCCTGCCAAATACAGCAGCCTACCTGTTGCTAGATGAAAGAAAATTTCAGAGTTTTGCATCAATACTGGAACCAAACACTAGTTTTCCTTAAGTCAACAGGTGAGCAGAGATCAAAAGGAAGCTCTCAGGTTATGCGTGTATTTTGAAGCGCTTAAGACAAAATCAAAACAGCCCTGAAAAAGACAATTGCTAGTTTATAATCCAAGAGCCCTTAGAGCCCAACTCTTGCTGCATGTATGTAAATACAGTCCTGCTCCCAATAAAACAAGCAGTCTGGTAGCAGTAAGGCTTAATTTAATCGGTTACCCACAATTATGTTTAAAAAACAATTTTTTAAAAATAGTTTACCTACTTTGCAAAAAGCTATGCACCCTGCTGGCTTTAAGATGGCCCGAAGTGAGCCACATCTAGAGCAGAGGGCAGGTGCACCAGGCAGCACACACTGCTGTGCTAGCACAGGTTGCAGCTGGCCCACAGGCACACAGCTCAGAACGCAGCCAAACTCAGCTTAGGTTTGCCTGCACCATATCCTAAATTAGTCCACCCTCATTAAATACTGTCTTTAAATAGCCAAACTGAGCTTACACAGAAGAATATTCTATTAACACAGTAAAACCTTCTCCTCCGTAGCACACTATCTTGGTCTCTACAAGTCAGACTGCGAAACCTGAGTTGCGTCATGAGACTGGCCTTTCTCAGGCTCCTGTACTCCTTTCACCCATAAGCTAATATTAATCGTAACTTAATGATTTCATACAAGCAAATGAAATTTTGAAGTAAGGAGGAGACAAAACCTGGTGAAAACAAGATTCACTAACAGACAGTATACGAAAGCGAGACACCATGATTTACCAATAGGTAGATGCTAATTTAGTTCTGTAACAGATGTTCGCAATCGTTTTTATAAAGAAACTGTTATGCCTGTGAACAACTAAATAGCTGAAATAACCTATGCTTTCAGTTTCCATAAATAAGAATTTTATTCATCACTAAGAGTTTGGTATTAGTTGCCACTTCTCTTAAATTCAAATCCTTTGGCCCCTTAACTAAATATGTAATTTAGCATCTCTTTGGATGTCAGTAGACCATCAGCAGAACATTCACTAAAATTTTCTGTCCTGCTTACAAGCCTTAACTTCACAGCACCCACTGCAGAACTTCAATTTAGTCAGAATGTCACATATTATTTATAGCTGACTACAAAGTCCTTTTATATACATGTAAAGTCATTTTTCTGCATTTTTTATTTTAATACCTGGGCTTCAAACTCAACAACTGTTTTGTGCAGTCATGAGTTCCTGGACTGCTAAAACTAGTGAAGGCTTTTGATATAATTCAATTNAAAAAAAAAAAAAAAAAAAAAAAAAAAAAAAAAAAAAAAAAAAAAAAAAAAAAAAAAAAAGGCCGTATCAAACTGCTGAAATAAATGGATAAGAATGGATAAGTCCTCAAAAATTAGCACATTCATTAATCAACAAATGGTCACATCTCGCTCCATTTTGTTAGCTAACCATAGAACTTAGCACCTCTTTGATTCATTGATTAAAAACATCCATGTATGAATCATTTTCCTTTGAGGAAGCATAACAAACATACCACGAGTACTACACTGAGAACAAGAACCACCCTCTTCCCAGACAATGCCTCTTGAAGGAAAAAACTGTTGTGTTAAGGGGAGATAAAGAAAATTCTTGCTGCAGGTAACAGAGTGCTCTCAGTTATTCTGATACAGAAAACTGTCAGGGCTAGCAAAGAGTGACACTGCTGACCTGAAAAAAAAGAACAAACACCTGTCATTGAAACATGTACCAATAATATTTACAGTGTTTATACCCCATTGTGTTCCTTGCCATGATTGAGGGAGAATATAGAGTGTCAGATCAATGACTATAGCAAGAACAAACAGCTGTCCTTTTCTGATAGTGTAGTGTCAGCAACCAGCTTCAGTTCATGTGAGATGCTTAAGTACACACACTTGACTGTTACTAGCAGAGAAACCTAAAAATACATCCTGTTCCAGTGAGGTGACCACTGCTTTCAGAATTTGTGCAATCACTTGATGTTATTGTACATACTATACAGTCAGCTGACCAAATCAGCCAGAACATGCTTTGAAAATCTGCCATAATTAAAAGGATTAAAATTCCAGCTGCTACAGCCACATGATTTTCAGTTGCTGTTGTAACACAAATGTTAAAATAGCATAATAAGGGTTTCAGTCACCACACAGTACTTCAGTTGCAAGTGAGAGCTCCCACTTTCTTCTACACACAAAGTATAAGGAGCAGTACTTAGTATTATGAAACCCAAAGTCTGCTTCCTTCTCCCATATGCGAATTCTTTGGTGCAAATAAGACTGGAAATCACAGCAACTATTACTGCTGTTGGAACCTTCCATTACTCAGCCACCTTTTATTCACCAAACCTATAAAACTCAATTATATTTGAGACTCTTCCCTTTATCAAATTTGACTAAATAGGCCAATAGGCTCTTAAATTGCCGGTTCAAGGAAGTAGAAGAATAGAGACACAAGCAGTACTACAGGTTTAAACTCTCAGCACCATCCAAATCCACCCACAAGCAACCAAATAGATGCAAATCATTCTTAAAACGTTCCCTTTTGTTTTGGAGATTGTAGAAAAGACTGCCATATTTCTGAATTTTCCATCTTTTACCCAGATCTCTGGCTAAAAAAAGTGGCTAACAAGTTTGGTAAGAGGCAGAAACTTTCAGAGAAGAAACAGCCAAGCAAGAGACTTAAGTGACAGGTGGTTAAAAGAAGGGGTAAGGAAAAACAGGGGAAGAGGTAGAAAGCAACATAGAAATTAAAAAAAAAAGCAGCACAGCTTTAGAGAAATTTCTACCAAAATAGAATTGGCAGTACTACAAGTAATTATTGAACAAGCTATTTTATTTTTCTATTTCCTACCACGCATGGGAGAACAACTATCAGTCACCTTGGCAAACGGGTCTATCAAATGCTTTAAAGAAGTTTCGCAGCCTCCCAGAAGGTAAGCTTTCTTGTCTTGTCATCCCTATTCTGCACAAAAACTGTAACAACTTTTGTGTCTAAAAAACACCACCTCAGTCTATTACTACAATAGCATGCCTGCATTAACTTTCTATGTTACGTATATTATGCTCTCTTTTTGGGTTTGGGGGTGGTGGTGGTTGGGTTGCTCTGAGGTCTTTATTTATCGGGTTTCAAATGAAAAATATGAACAGGAAGTTCAGCAAATGTCTTCGACACCATTTTAACTGGAAAACGGCAAGTGCCACCACTAGTTGCCATCCCTGCTAGAGGATGCTCTAATTCTACTCTTCAAGACTCCACCAAGCCTAAGGTTAAATATCCCCATCCTGAGGCTTCTCAAAAGCCAGTGCAGCCACTATCCTCATATTAAGGAGCTGGGTATCTCAAAACCTGCTTAAATGTTTCTCCATAGCATTGGAAAGGCAGGAGACAGGGACATAGAGCAAAGTTAATCTCACGCTACACCAATTTCCAACTACTCTTTAAAATGGTAAATTCAAAAGAACAACAAACAACATTACAAACTGCTAGTGAAATAACATGACTAAAAGGTGACAAATTTAAATGTATGTGGTTCAGTTGCACAGGTAATAGAGTAGTATATGTGGCCATATTTTAACGAGGCAATTGTTCCTTTGTATAGTTTTTCCAATTTGAAAGAGAAGTTCCTGACAGGAACTTTGTGAAGCCTTATATTTCTTGAAACTAGTTTACATCAGACATACTTTTAGGAAGTAGAATCCTTTCAGATGCCACACTTAAAATCTCAACCTTATGGGATACAAGTTACCGCCCCCAACCCCTGAATTCATCAGGACAACACTGGATTCTGTTACAACTAGGCAGATCAGAGAAGTCAAAACTATATCAAAAACATTTGGCCAGACAAGTTTTCACTGCTTTCTCAAACAGAAATTCAGCCACAACAAAGAGAACATCTTCCCTGCCTGGTAGGGACTGCACATATTAGACATACGAGAATGAATCTACATTATTTTTTTATTAATCACTGAACACATGAGAAGGAGCTTCAATTACTAAAGCCCAAACTACTATACAAAGAGTATGCTACTTCTACCACTATCTGTTTATAGCAATTTATGCTATACACAAAAGAGGCAGCAAAAAGTCAGGCTCAAAGCATAGCTTCTTATTGCAAGAAAAAAAAAAAATCAGGGAGATACATACTTCTGGAAAGATTCTAGTTTTATCAGTGGAGTATGTGCTAACTGATCTTAGAAACATAAAGTTACTCTCTACCTCAAAACCAAACCAGACCAAAACAAGAAGAAATTTATAACTACAGCAAAACCGGTGAGTATTAGAATCATGAGGAAATGCAACTTTTTTATGGCAGCCTCCACATCTACTCCAGCCCCAAACACCTGATTACAAGAGCTGACCTGTGTTTTGCACTCTTTTGAGTAACACTTCAGGAGTTCCTTTCTCCCTAGTGGCAAATCATCTTCCTCCCATTCCAGAGAATTCAGTGAGATACTTCCTCTCAAATCATTGCAGCCACAGGGGCAAGGGGTGGGGTGTGGAAATCAAGGGGAAAATGACCCACAGCAAAACACTGCTTTGACTGAAGTGGACTCTCCAATGATGCCCATGTGTCTGGCTTTGTCCATTTTAGAATAGAAGCTTTGGTGGCACAATGCAACACTTTCTTCTATCACTATTAAACTCTATGAGTGTTAAAAATCAAAACCAAAACTACTAGGCTTTTCCTTAGAGTACTTTTGTGACAGATCTGCCATGCATTCCTGTCTCCTTGACACATTCCCTAAAGAAGAATCCCAAAGGCCTCAATGTGCCTTTGGCCACACACTGACACAAGACAACCACACCAGGAACAGCGATGCTTGCTGCATGGCTCAGGCACAAAAGCACTCTACCTGTTGAGATGGTGACAGAGCAGAATCAGCTAGAGAGCCAGTAGATTTCATGTGTAAAGCACGTCTGAACTTGAACTCAGTGCGACTCCTTGACTGCTGCAGACTCTGCAAGAAATGAGATCAGAAGTAAGGTTTCATTTCAGGTGTACAGATTGCTTTCCACATGTACAATCCTCTGAAAAGGTCATGTGCATACACTTTCTGGAGCTACAAATGTTTAAACATTTTGCAGGTTTTATGGAAAAATATTTTTTTTAACAAACTTAACAAACACAATCTAAGTTCTGTCATTTTAGCTTATTGCTACCTGTTAGTCACACTAGATGGTTACCTATTTAGATTTAAGGCTAGAAGAGATTAAAGTTTTTATTCTGACCCACTTCACTTAATTTTTTGTTTTGGCCCACCAGGAACCACTTAAGGAGAAAATTCAAACTTGAAGATTGCAACAGCTGGAAAACTACAAAAAAAAAAAAAAAGTTTGGTTCTTTTACAAAGCATTTTAGTCTAGTTAAAATTTGTCCAGGTTCAGTCTTCAGACATGAGAACTTATTAAGCAGTTGCTTAATATTAAAAAGCTCTTTACTATAACAAGCTGCTTCTTCCATGTGTTCATATCCACAGATTATCACTAATAACAGAGGGGGAACCAAAGTGATACACTCAAAGGAACAAAGATATCCTCATCCCCAGATATTGTCTCACAAACCCTTCAGAAAAACAGAAAATAAACCACTTCTCAGAAATCAGAAAAAAAGGACTACTAGAAAAAATAATGCACTCTGTATTACAGTAGGTAGTTTCAGCCCCCCCAAAGAAGCCAGAAATAAATCCTCCTTCTTAAATAATATTTTAATTCATACATTATGTCGCAGAATTCCTGACCTCTGTATATTTACAGACATCAGGTCAAAAATATGGTTAATATACTGTGTCGGGTCTTAGTACACAAGTTTAACCAGTTCCCATAGCAAAATAAGAAAACAACTTTAAAGTAAATGGAAAGTGAATACAACTGTTCTCCCAAGATCTCAGACTGAAATGTAGATGCTATGGACTCTGTAAATATAAGGTTGTTTTTTCTATTAAAAATACACCCCTGTTAGTAGAAGATGGCCAGACCACTGGCCAAAAGTAGATAGTACACAAAAAAACTTAGCAGATCCTCCACTGCACCGAAAAAATACAAAAGTAGAAAAGATGGAGTTTGTCCTAAAATATTTTGAAAAATTAAAAGTAGAATGAAAAGAATAGGAGAACAAGAACAGAGACGGTATTAACAATTTGAACCTATTCTATTTTCAGGCATTTCACTTTCTTACCAAACAAAGACATTTTTTGCTGCACCTGTCAACCCTTTTACCCTTTCCGAGCCGTTTGGTTTTAAAACAAATGAAAACAGTAAAAGACATCCAGCTAAAAAAAAACTAACAAAACACTATTTTCTAAACAAAAGCTCACTCATTTCAAATAGTCAATGTCAGGAAGCTGGGAATGTATCTCGTAATGAGCATGTTATACCAGCTCTTTCAATATGTTTTTAACTTGAATTAAGAACTGGAAAACACAAAGATCTGCACTACACTTTTGTGCAGGGTTTTGGGACGTACAATGAGTCATCAGTTTCTGATCTCTAATATCCTTTAGACTGCCTTTTCCAAATGTCAACAGGCTTGATGCTATTACTTTTTCCCCAAAGACTCCAGCTGAACATTCCCATCCAAACACATTCCATAGCTGATGACAATAGTGATTCAGCTAAAACAAGGTTTTGTAAGAGTATCACAGCTATGTCAATAAAGCACACCTCTAAAAAGATCCTATTTGCAATGAATCTGTCACTCCAACAAATTACTATGTCCCAGAGGACTCCAGGAAAACTAGAGTTTCTACTAGAGATGCTTCTGAATAGGCAAATAAATACAAAGCTTAAACTTCAACAAACACCATCCACCTTTTGGCACCTATGTAACCAAGTCTGAGGCAATTACCACTACTCAACCATCAACCTGAATCACTATATTACGTTTTATATGAAAAGCTGCAACTATGCCAGTTAGAATTTTACTCCACCGTGCCCCTCATTCTCATGCCTTAAGTTTAAACCCATCAAGTTTTCATCACGATTTCACATTAAGAGCTTAGATCAATGTTTGGAATTTGGTAAACAACAGCATAGTCTACTCAATTAGATGTTCTAGACCTGTAAGGGTTTGCAGGGTATTTTAGATTCAAGTAGCATTAACAGATTACAATCAAATTAAAACAAGACATCAAGTGTCACCTCAAAAACTATTAAAAACATTAACTTGCAAAGTAAGTCAGAATCTAGAGCTTGCCTGTGACTTTAACTCTCTTGGCCCAGTTTAGGCCAATTTACATTACAAGATTTTTTCAGTCTTTTTCCTTCATTCAGTGTTGAGACTAGATAGTGCCCAGACACTTAGGACAGTTTACACAGGGTTTCTCTGTAACCCTCACTTAATAATGTAAATACTTGTTTATTTGTGGTCTGTTCAGGAATACTTACTCCCTATACAACCTAACCATCTCACCAACAAATACTCAAGTTATCTTTATTCTTACTGTGCAGATAAGGAAACTGAAGGAGAATTGTCACCACTAGAATGATCACTAGATAAATGATTCTCTGCTCCATCTCTATACCACTGGATCTCATCATCAGAGGCAAAGAGCATTTGCCTCACTTGAGACAGAGCTCACCAAAGAAATAGGTCTGTCTATATGAAGGAAATTTTATTTGTTATTTTTAGTTCAATTGGACTGAATAAAAAGCATAGGTTTGTTACAAAGCTGAAGTCACAGCAGCTACAAGCGCTTACTTGAAGGCTAAGAGCCATATGCTTTCTTCTTTAAAAAGGTACCACAAGACACTGTTTAGGACCTAGGTCAAAAAACTTGGTTGTCCAAAACTATGCAGAAATCTTGCCCAGAAAATTTCCAACCAGATATTGCTAGTTAAATTCAGCACTCAGCACTTTTTTTCCCCATGAGACTTCTAACATCAAAGTAGGAGGCAAGGGAAATATAATCCAAGTGTAATAAGTTAATTGAGTAAAAGAAGAATTCAGTGCAAAAGAAAGAACATTCAAGAAGCAAAGACACTGTTTTTGCATAGCCTTTGCCCATTCTGCTGGGTTCTCCTGTTCTCTAACACCTTCTAGCCTGGGAAAACAAAGAGGCAGAGATACCACAAAAAGTCTCAGCTTGCAGTACAACCCCATTCAACCTTTCAGTCTATTTCTTCGCTGGATAAAACTTTACCACTATGGAGAAATTAAGCACAGATATTTACATGCATATAGAGTGGAAAATGGATTAAAGTTGACAGAGTATTTCTTAGTCTTCCAGGTATTTAACTTGTTTACCAACCAAAGATTGGTACTTTGTACTTTTGGGAGATGGGTGGAAAGAAGATCATAAATAAGCATAACTAACACCCTCATCAGGAGGGATGCATGAACCTTAACTCTCCAGATCACAGCACAAGCTAAGGTATATGTTGTTAACATGCAGCAGAAGGCAGTGGCTTAACCATCAAGCACTACACACCAGTTCTAAAAAAGCAGAGGGAGATCTCTTGACTAAAGTGCCAGCACAAGCAAGGTGATGCTGTAGCTACAGCAGCTCAGGCCCAGTTTTGGATCAGTATGCTAACGCACACTTATTTTGGCACATTGACAACATAATCAGCAAAAGGGAAACAAGGATTATGAAAAGCTCCTCAGCCAAATCCAAGTAGAACTTCACAGAACAAAAGAAAGCCGTCTCTCCAGCCCACAGGTTCTCTCCCTGGAGAATTCAGAAGACCTGCTGCAAACAACAGTGGCGCTAGAACTTTTGGAAGTGAGGCCACACAATTGTTTCAATGTGCGTGCCATTCAACAAGCTGCTGTCAGCTCCCTATACGCTCTGGACAGCCAACCTGTGGGGTTACAGGAGTACAGCTGCGCAACCTTCTTTAACATTCCTTTATAAAGGAGGAAAAAAAGGTTCCAATGCACATCAGTAACCGCCAACAAAAAAGGAAAACACCACCTCTTGCATGCTCTGAGGACAGCTACTTGAAACACACGAACACTGAGGATTAGAGAAGGATTTCAGCAATACCTCTGGATTATTTGCTCCTTTACCCTCTCCTTCTATGCAGAAAGGAGATTCTCCGACTGCAGCCTCAACAGCACCAGGCAGACCCCGGCCCCAGCCCTTCCCACGTGCTATCGCGACACCTCGGATAGCGCTGGCAACGTCCCGGGAGAGAGGAAGCGGCAGGGCTCGCTCCGCCACCGCCGCCCGCTCCCGGCGGCCGCCGGCCTGCAGAGAGGCCAGGCGCGGGGGCGGGGCGGCCGCCGGCGACCCTAGACGGCACGGCACCACCGGCACACACTCAGCACTTGGGGCCCTGCGGGAGCGGGCAGGGAGGAGCAGACACCGAGAAGGCACGGACACCAAGCCCCCCGCGGCCTCCTCCGCCTCCCGGCCGGGACCTGTCACAGTCGGCGGGGAGCCGCAACCGAGCCGGCGCTGGGCCCCGGACACCCCCGCCCCGCCGCGACCCCGGGCTCTCGCGCCCGCCGGGCCGCCATTTGTTTACCACCCGGCTGCCAGGCAGCCGCCGCCGGCCAGGAGCGGGACGCGCGGGTCGCAGCCCCGCTGGGGGCGCAGGCCCCGGTTCGCCCCGCCGGTCCCGGACAGCTGCAGCTCACCCGTCCCCGTCGCTCGGCAGGCAGGGGGGCGCGGAAGAGGCGCGGGCGACTGCGCTGCGCCTCACCCCTTCTCCCGCCAGGCTCTCGCCGCCGCCGCGCCGNCAAGCGAGCGCGCGGGGCGGGGCGGCGGGCGCGGGCCTCCCCGGCACTGCCGAAGGGGCGGAGCAACGGGCTGAGGGCACGCGCGGCGCCAGCACGGCTTTTCTTCCCTGGCGGCTGAGCGCCCGCCTCGGCTGGAGGGGCGGGGTCACGGGGCGGGGCCGGAATGCCCGGATGTCGGGGGCTTGCCAGTCCCGCCGGGCTTGCCCACGCGCGTGCGCGGTGGGGCAGCAGTTGGGGGGTGGTCGGTGAGCGAACGTGTGACTGCGTGACCAGGGTTTGTTCGTAGAATGACAGCGCCTTAGCATAATTTTGGTTGGAACAGACCTTTAAGATAATCGACTCCAACTGTTAACACTGTCACAAAACTATGCCCCTAAGCACCACATCTACACATCGTTTAAACCCCTCCAGGGATGGTGACTCTAACACTTCCCTGGGCAGCCTGTTCCAATGCCTGACAACCCTTTCTATGAAGAAGTTTTTCCTAATATCCAATCTAAACCTCACCTGGCACAACTTGAGGCCATTTCCTCTTGTCATATTGCTTGTTACTTAGGAGACTGACACCCTCCATGCTACAAACTCCTTTCAGGCAGTTGTAGACAGCATTAACGTCTCCCCTCAGCCTCCTTTTCTCCAGGCTGAACAGCCCCAGTTCCCTCAGCCCCCCCTCATCAGACTTGTGCTCCAGACCCCTCACCAGCTTTGTTGCCCTTCTCTGAATGCTCTCCAGCAACTTAATGTCTTTCTTACGATGAGGGGCCCAAAACTGAACACAATATTCAAGGTGGGGCCTCACAAGCACCGAGTACAGTGACACAACGACTTCTCTAGTCCTGCTGGCCACACTATTCCTGGTACAAGCCAGGATGCTGTTGGCCTTTTTGACCACCTGGGCACAGTGCTGGTTCATGTTCAGTCAGCTGTCAATCAACATGCCCAGATCCCTTTCTGCCAGGCAGCTTTCCAGCCACTCTTCCCTGAGCCTGTAGTGCTGCATGGGGTTGGTGTGACCCAAGTGCAAGACCTGGGACTTGGCCTTGTTGAACCTCATACAACTGGCCTCAGCCCAACAATCCAGCTGGTCCGGATCCCTCTGTATGGTCCTCCTACCCTCCAGAAGATCAACACTCCCACCCAATTTGGTATCATCTGCAAACTTACTGAGAGTGCACTCAATCCCCTCAACCAGGTCATTGATAAAGAGATTAAACAGAACTGGCCCCAATACTGATCCCTGGGAACACCACTCGTCACCGGCCACCAACTGGATTTGGCTCTGTTAACCACAACTCTTTGGGCCCAGCCATCCAGCCACTTCTTAACCCAGTGAAGAGTACACCTGTCCAGGACATGAGCTGCCAGAAGAATGCAGTGGGATACGATGTCAAAGGCTTTACTAAAGTCTAGGTAGACAACATCCACAGCCTTTCCATCCTCCGCTCACGGGGTCACCTTCACGGGAGGCCATATGCCCATGTCAGCATTCGCGGGTGTGCACGTGGCCTGACAGCCCTTGGTGTGGGGCAAGCGGGTCTGCTGCCCGACCCGGCCCAGGAGGGAGCAGTGCCCTCAGGGGGACCTGAGGCCTCCCTGCCCTGCCCTGCCTTCCTGGCCTGGGACCAGTGTCTGCTGGAAGTGGGGCTATTGTTTCTCAAGATTTCCTGAGCCCAGATGGGCCACCACTGTGAGCAGTGGAGCAGGCAGGACAGGGCCTGGGTGGAGGGCACAGCTGCTGCTTCGTGTGCAGACAACCCCCTTGGTTCCCCTAGAGCAGCGGTGGATGCTGTGGCACTGGGTCTTCCTAAGCAGTCACCTCAGCAGAGCGTTTCTTGCCAGCCAGTTTGAAATATGCCTTCTGGTTTTACTAGCAGTGCCAATCTAACACCTTTCTTGGTGTGTGTTTGGCTTATGGTCACCCTGCAGGCTTCTAGAGTGCCAAGCAAAATGTGTTGTTTTGTTTCCCATAAACTTGAATGTGCTCCCAGAGGTGCAGGGTGTTGAGCCTGCCTTTGCAGGTTCTGCTCTTCAGATTATGGAAGCCAGCTGTTTAGGGGACTGTAGCTAGGTAGGAATTATTCAGGGTGTTATGCCGTAAGGGTTCTTATTCCTGATATCCATTGCATGTTTTAAGGGGATACAGTGTCTTGTGGTCTTGAGAGAAAAGCAATTTTATTTAGACCATACCCATTTTTCAGAAAGAACATACTAATGTAAACCCTATTCTGTGGCCACAGAAGATACAGATTTAGAAGTTTTGTTTGTTCATTCACGAGAAATAGTATTATTTCTTTAAAATCCCCTTTGAAAGCCTTGTTTGTCTGCACCCAGTTTCCAAAGACCTTGTTGCACTGCTATTTGTGTAGATTTCTGTTTGAGAGAGGCTGTAGATTCCCAAAATCTCTTAAAACTTAACCCATATTTGGTGGGGAGTACATAAAAGATGTGACTGTTGGTGCTTTAGCATCTTGGAAGATTCTTACCTTTTCTTACTCTTATTTTTAGAGAACATGAAAGAGACATAAGCCATCATCTTCATTTTAGGTATGTAAGACAAAACACAAGATGACCTTAATATAAGGTGTTGTTGCCAGCTCTTCCTATAATAAGCACTCTCAGGCTTGCCACACCCTTATACTACAGCCTTGATCTTCCTTGATCCTGAGGACAGGCCCTTTTTCCCTTCATAGGTTTGATTATAGGTTCAGGACATACTCATCTAGCCAGGTGAGCTCCAGAAGATGGTAGGGATTGGCTCCATGACTCACAGAAACCAAGCAAATAATTTAATCTGCTCAGCAGGCAATTATACAAATTGCTGGGCAGAATTCATGTAGACGGTCATTGGTTTTTGCAAATGCCTCTTATTGGAAATGTCTTCTATGGGACTGGTGAAGTTCGCTGTGCTGCTTATTGTCACCACAGGCTGACTGAGGTCAAGATGCTGCAAAGGTATTAATTACACAGGATGTTGTAGAGCTTTTGTCTCTGTGTGCTGGGACTGGGCTTCTATGACAGAAGTGGGGCTCTTTATTTTAATTGCTCCTTTTGAGTGAGGACAATGTATTTCTGTGGCTTGGATTTCTTTTCCCATACCTCAGCTGAGACTCCTCTGGTCATTTGGTCACTCAGGGAAGAATCTGCTGCTTCTCTATTTATTCAAAGTATATACTTGCTCACAGATCCTGAGCTATCCCCTTCTACCCCACCTGACAATCATCATCGTTCTCATGAACTGCTATTTAAGGTCATCAGGCAAGTTATAGTCATAGAATTTGGCTTAGTACCGTTGACCTACAAGCCAGAAGGTTTTTGAGGATTCAGTGGGTGAACAGCTGGAGAGGTTATTTTCTACTGGCTTAAATCCAAAATGAGTGAAACTTCATTCTGGTTACTCATATATGGAAAAAAAGTATCTGTATCTGGTCTGGTACTGTTCTGTACGTGACACTGTCACTGAAGTCAATGGAAGAGTGAAGCGTAAATTGATTCTTGAGGCAGTGTAATTCAGGTCTTTTCCCTTTTCTGAAGCAAAGCCTGTGTCAAATGCCAAGGCAGTTGCTTAGGTGTGCAGACAATCTCCTGTAAGCTGGTAACTGTATGTGAAATAAAGCACATTTGTTCCTAAGGTTGTAGAAGGTGCAGTTTGATTGCCGTCACTTGCTAATAAATGTCAATTATTTAAGTGCTTTCCGGTTTCGAATTCTGACAATCACAGTTGTTTTTCACTGACAGGTATTTGTGCCTGGAAATTCTTTCTACATGGAGACATGGGGGGAAAAAAGTTGCAAATGTTTCTGAAATGCATTTGCAAGTAGATTTACTAATGCGTGAGCGTTCGTATTTAGCAGTGTATAAAAATAAACAGCTGAGATCTGCCCACAAAGCAGCACACGCAATTTGCACTGCACAGCTTTGAGAGCAGGAGGTTTCCAAACAACAGACACCTCAAAAGAAGTTTTTTGCACCTCCTGGGTTTGTGTTTTCAGCCTAGGACCATCAAGAGATCTGATAGTTACTCTAATGCCTTTATGTTTATCCCTTTCCAAGCAAAGCCTCTCTTCTCTAACAAAGTACCTCTTAAAAGCCTGTAAATAGCCTGAAGACTTGAAGTAGCATAGTAATCAGATTCTCTTTTGTAAAACTTTTTGATAGTAGTAACATTTGAGATTTTTGAACATCTGGCACTCAGATTATAAAAGAAGCCGTTAGAGAAGCTCATGTGAAGTTTGAGGTTTGGTGTTGTTTTGTCATAGTTCATCTTTAACATGAGAAGGTTGTTGTTTGTTTTTTTTTTTTTTCTAGGAAAATCTATCCTAACATCAGGTCAGATGTCTCAATGTCAGCATAATTGCCCACATACCTACATAAATTTATGAAAGCTGTGATGGGGGGTGCCACACATGTTTTCTGGGAATTTTTGGTGCTCTGACCCAGGTACTGGGCTATAAATACCTTCAAGTCAATAAAGTTTTAATCCTGCCAAACTGGACTCCCTTGGGTGGTTACAGACCTATGAAGTCACAAGATAGAAAGGATCAATGGCCTCTCTCAGAGTGGAAAAAAATAACGTGCTCTTGTATGAAAACTTGTCTATAACTCTCAGGAGCGGATATTTTAATGAATACTTCAATATGTCATTATAATCTTTGAAACGTAATTCCATTAATGGTTTGAATCACTGTCCCAGGACTTCCAGCAGTCAGCATTGACTTCATACAAAACTACCCAAGTGAAAACTGTCAGATGATGGTTATGTCTGGAGTACTTTTTCATAGATAAAAAGCCAACATGACAATATACCCGTAATAAATTATCGTGTTTATACTTCAGCTGTTCTTAGTAAACTACACTGGTCTGAAAGTAAAAAAATATTGAAACATTAGTTTTCTGACATCTTCTACTATCTCAAAATGAAAACCATAAACTTAGTGGTTAATTAGAGGTGGCATCCTCTGTTTTTTTGTGATAATTTAGACCAAGGACTGTAAGAAATTACAGAGAAATCTGCAGATCATGAAGCTGTTCCTGAGTTTTGAAAATGTCATAGTCAGCTGCTTTGGCATAGAAGGGTTTGCGCTTCTTAGCTGAAATAAAAGTTCTCAGAAGATTCCAGTTATGATAAAAACTGCCATCAGTGCTCCCTCAAGGACTAAGCTTTCGACTGGCAGAAGTTTGGTTTTATCTGGAGAGAAAACAACAGGTAGTGTTTGTTTACAGCGCAGCCTCTTTCAATGAGATCTAACTGAGGGTAAATTATCTCACTATAGGTCAGGTTTCCCCAATTTGAAATAATTTATAAAAGAACATTTCTGTAGTGAAGCGACTGTACAGAAACAGTGTGTTCCAGTTTATTTAACTTGGAGAAGGGGTACTGTACCTAAAACACTGAGGGAGCAACTTACAATCTAGGACGGAGGGCAGGTTGGTGCGAAAATTATTTCTTTGTAACTTAACCACATTCTCTTCACTTTTTGCTTTGACTCTTGGTTGCCATTCAGGGAGGAGGAACACAGTGGAATCGTCAAAGCAACTAAGCAAGGGACAGTGGTGGTCTTCTAAATAAGAGATACTCAGAACATTTTTGCACCATTAGCATGTGCAGGATACAACTCCCTGGGGTATGATACTGCCTCTTCAACTCGAGGGTTGCCTTTGTGTGGAGGGGGCTGTTTTCAGCCCAGGGGGTTTCTCCTATTGTTTCACAGAGGTTTCATCCTCCATGATCCAGCTGAGAGGATTAATCAGTCTCCAGTCTGAAGGGAAGACTCTCCACGATGTGGCGTTCATCTTCCATTATGGGTGGCAGTTAGGCTAGAGAGCTTTTTAGGGCTGAATTCTTCCTTAAGTTGCCTAAGTTTTTTAACAGCGTGATCACAGGGAACCCAATGGAGCTATGTCTGGTTTGGAGCAGTGGAAAGAGGGAAGAGCTGGGCCCTCTGACTCCAGGGTTGCAAGGAGCTGTGTGAATGGCTGGGTTTTACATGGCAGCATCAAGGAGACCTCTCTGAGCTCACAGCAAGCTTTGCCTGGAAACTGCAGCGCTCAAGAGGGTCATTGTACCTCCTGGGCTTAATAGCACAAAATTGATTTTTATTGGAGATGGGGTTCCACGTTAAACAAATAAAAATAATAATGATGTAACACCTTTATGGATTTCATTCTCTTTGGCTCTAACAAGTTCTTTGTAAACCTACACTTCAGCAACTTTTTAATCCATAAATATTTTTATTTATTCCATATGTTTGGGGATATTCTTACTAGACAGCCTTGCCATACTGTGTGGCCTTTCTGGTTTCAGTGATTCCAAGCTACGTCATTTGTTTTAGAAATAAAGATGCTCTGCTAGAGCTATTGTACTTTTAAAGGCAAAATGTTAGCTAGCATTGACTCAGGTGGTTGATTCGGAAGGCTTGGCAAGATGCAGTCAGCCGCTGGTGCTTTTAATTTCTTTTCATTTTTCTGTTATGCAGCTGAATTGGTGATGTGATAAAAGCCACTTCAGCATTTTATCAGAGGGGCAAAGGAGCTGAAGGTCAAGTGGTAGAACTACATCAGATGATTGAACCTCAGAAGTGCCATGGAGGGTTGCAGAAGGAAGCAAGGGTCAGAATATCATCTGCACACTATTTCCTGCTGTGCAACCCTGTAGCATATTTCTGGCTTTGGCAGCATCATGATAGGGGAGAAGGAGAGTCAGGATTAACTGAAATGCAATTAGAGCTGGTTGGTCCCCCAGTAAACTATCAACCATATGTGCCTTGAGACTTGTAGCTCTAGTTTTATCACAGCTTACTGACAGGAAGGCGTGGCGGCTGCCAGTCATTAGGGCTGATCAGGAAGCAGTGTATTCATTAGGAACATCCGGTTGGGTTGTGCATATACGTGCTAATCCAAAAGAGTACGCTGGCAAGGACATCAAGCCCCTTCGTGACGTGGGTGCATGAGTACATTTGGGGGGTTTTGGACTACAGTAGATTATAGTTTTAATCTCATCAAACAGTGATAAGAATCCAACTTCAAAGCAGTGTCACGTTTTTTACTTTTAAAACATGCTGATGGTTTGCACCAGGTTATATAAAATTTTTTTGTAATGAACCACTTTATGAATCACTTACTTGGAATTGATTCCCTGTTGTCTGTTAGCTTTCGCTTAATGGGACCATAAGAGGCCATGTGAGTGAGGAATAGAGTCGAATCTCTTAGTTCTGGTCATTCTGCCATAATTAGTACAATTCTGATAAAAGAAATAGCAAATTATCAGGCCTGTACCTGCTTCTCCAAAAAAAAAAAATCAATTAATTCATGCACAAAACTGCTTGCTTAGAAACGAAAGCTCACCAAGTAGAGGAAGGAACAGCTCTACCAGCTCTGTGAGGCCTCGTATAGGAGCCGCCTTCTTTCAGGAGGGGACTCTTGACACCTGTGTATACAAACCGATATATCATGTACTCCAGAGACACAAGACACAGCTTGTCCTGAAGCCAAAGCAGGAGCATCTGCTATTCAGAGGACTTGTAGTGAAAACACTAACTTTTGTGTAGACAGGCTCATTTAAAGTCATTTGAGGTCAACAGTGGCCTGAACCTTCAGACAAAGACCCAGACAGACCTGGGACAGCTTGCACAGTTATAGCTACACCAGCATTCATTTTGTACCACTGCAAAAGTTGTGGGGTTTTGTTGGTGTATTTGTTTTGTTTTTTTCAAGAGTATCATTCACAAAGAAGTACTAGCAGTCTGGCTAAGAATTAATTCCTAATCACATATGCTTTTAGTCATACAAGGGATACACTCAGCAACAAGAACAATGAAAATAAGTTAACGGGGTTTAATATTGGATATTTCAGTCTTACACCATGGGGTTTTTATTGACTCCCCCAACTGTACATGTATTTCAGAGCTATTACAGAGCTATTACACATCCAAAATGGGAAAGGTTACTTGTATATGTTAGAGTATGAAACACTAGGATGATAAAAGGTATACTAGAAGATAGTTTAGGAATTGAGCTGAGGCTTGAAACACACTTTTACTTTGTGATCTTGAAAGAGTTCTGTTTCTTGGTCCCTGGTATTTGCAGATATCACAAGAGTAGATGTCCATATTTGCTTATTTAGGCTTATGTTTGTGTCTATATTATATAGATATTGAATATAATTTAATTATGTATATAATATTGTGTATATATATATATAAAAATATGTTAGAATATACATATTGTATAGACATGTTGTTATTTCCTGAAACTGGACACTTTTAAGATTCAGCTGAACAGGGTGCTGGGCCATGTTGTCTAGACCGTGGTTTTGTCAAGAAATGTTGGACCAGATGATCCTTGTTGTCCCTTCCAACCTGGTGTTCTACAGTACTATGTTCTTTATTTATTATATTTCTGTACTATGTAGAATTATATAGAATTTCTGTATATATAGAAATATAATTATTTTCAGAGATTACTCACTCATATGGAGCAACTTTCAACATACATCAGAAATTTGCAGTTATGGATTAAGTTTTGGTGGCTGGCAGATCCAAGGACAACTACTGTGGCTGTTTCAAAGAAAGGTTAGTACGCCGCTGGCTCTTCATGACAAAACTGACAGATGTATCATAAGCAGATAAATTAGAGACAGTTTTGTCATGGCAACGAAAGACAGAGCACTGGCAATGTGATACTGAAGAGAACAGTAGGAAGAGGGTGTAACCGGGAGAGCAATATTACAGTGAATGCTCAGATTTAGAAGTACGTGGGCAAAATGGTGTGTAGTAACACTGTATTTTTAAGCTATTTGTAAAATTGGCTTTTTATAGTAATTTCCCTGTTTCTGCTCTTTCCTCCCAAGCAGACTGATTCAACTAAGACTCTGCAAAGAGACGATAGGCCACTCCTTCGTATTAAATGCTTCTGCCTGTAATTACAGGTCAGATCTGGCACCCTGTACACTCCCTTTTTCCAAGGACAAAGCCTTCCCTCTCTTCAAGACCTATATATAGTGATCGAGTTCTTGTGAATGATGCTGGGGAACTCCACTGAGCATGCTAGTGAATCTCTCCTCATCTTGGCTGGAATGAGAAAGGGAATTCCCAAAGTGTTCAGTCATCTGGGGAAAGATCTTAATATGTATGGCATTGTCCTGGTCCAATCCTCTGAAAAGAGTGAATTTCAAAAACAAGACTGAGGATTAAGGAAGAACTTTCACCATCCATAATAAAACAGATCAGGATTCAGAAATTCTACCCCTTTCACACCCTTGCAAAATACCCAGAACTGAACATCCAGGTCAGCTGCAGAGACGAAAATAAAACCTTGCTTCATCGATTGGGCTCTCAGCCCATAATTCCCTCCAGTCACAGCTGTGCAGGGAAGTTACCAGGGCTGTAGCTATCTCTTCTCCTTCGTAAACACATGAGGTTTGGGAATGTCGCAGTTAAAGATATTGTGCAATACAAAAGAAAGAGCTATGCAGGAGGAATCAGTAGGCAGGATTTCATTTACAGCCATAAGATTTTCTTTTGACAGGCCAATTTCTTGCCCGGAAGCAGGAGACTGAATCTTCTCCAAGTTTATGGACCTTGGACATTGTAGACGCTAACAACTGGGTAAGCCCAAGGAAGGCCTCTGCCCATACATTACACGAAGAACTCAATGTCACTTTGTCCACCTAAAAAAAATGTATGGCAAAAATCTACATTAATCCACAAAGAGAAAATAGACTCTTTATTAGGCCACACATTTTGAAAAATACCTACGGTCAGAATGCATTTTTAAGGCTTTCTTATCTTCCTCCATCAGCTTTATTCTTGTGGATCAGTAAATGCAACACAGCTATCAGTTATACTAATACAAAAGGAGATTCAAGTCCCTTTTAGACAATCACTACTGGATAACCCCCTATGATTAAATCAAGGCTAATTCTGCAAATACATCCTGAGGTGTCTTTATTTCTCACTTTAGCCATGGTCAGTATGGAATATGCCCTGCTCTTTATGGTGCATTAATCTCCTTTTCCCCAGCAGTAGATGAGGCTAGGTTAGATCCTATTAGGAAAAATAGAATAAAACAGGTGCATAGGTAAATGACTTACTTATGCCCTTCAAAAGTATTTTATTAATCTGATGACATTGGATTGCGAGGTATTGAATAGCAAGATAAACCAAGGAATTATTTGATAGGATCATAAGTTGCTAAAGGTTTTAGGTTTTGTCTTTTTAAAGGAAATCAATGCTGCTGTGTGGACAACTTATATAACAAGGTCTGAAGCAATAAATGACATTTATATCTGGAAACGGAAGCAAACCCTAGTATTGTTTTTGTCAGATTTTGCCTGTTGGATGCATTTGCAATCTTGTGACTTTCAGACATAGCATCTGGTTTTGAGTCCATTTCCAAAATGTCATACTGCCTTCTGCTTTGATTTCTCCCCTTGTTTAATGTCAGCATGGTGGCATTTCAGATATATCTTTAAAGAAACAAACCGGTTCATAAAACCTTCTCATGAGGCAGCTGCCATTAATATCTAAACCTCTACCACCTGCAGCCAATCAAGTAGATATTGTATTTGTGTCATAGTATCTCATAAGCTCTGAGAATATGATATAACATTATCTCTTATGATCTACAAAATATTTCCCCTCTGGGCCTCAAATAATAAATCTTCTTGCTGTTTTCATAATGCTATAGGATTCCATAGCATAAAAGAATCTGTTCTTCTGGGTGGAATATTGTAGTGCTCCCATTAGAAAGCTCCTATTTCAAGAGCCCGTAATTCATTCTCTGAATGCTTGTAAATGTCACCTAGTTCTAACTTCTCTAGGAACAAGTAATACTGCGTGCTTTCTGGTACCACACTACATTGCCTCATCAGAGAAAGACAAATTCCTTGTTGTTCGTTTTCCTTCGGGACTACAAGTGTGTAATTTAAGCTGTAAACTATCATCAGTGCAGATTTTTTTTTGATGCACAACACTGGGCAGGCCACTCTAGAAATAATATGAAGTATCAGTTCAAATAATGTAGGCAAAACACGAACTGATTTTGACAAGACTTTTGCCTCTTTAATCATGATTTAGAAGTTTACTATCTAGCTGTAAATGTAAGGCTAAAATGAAAACCTTTGCTGATTGCTCCTTGGTTTCATTTCTGCTGAGTCATTGCACAGGCTTGCAGGAAGAATTATCCTTGTAAACAGGGATGCTAAAGCCCAATGTTTGAGCACCTTGCTGGGTGCTCAGCACCTGCTAAGTGACGGCAGCTGGGATGCAGAAACTCCCTTGTAAGGAACCTGCTCTCAACTTTTTAAGTTGGCCCAGCAGTAACATAACTTCATCTTTATCATCACATCACACACATACACACACACAAGAACTTATGGGCTTGCAAACAGCTGCAGCATTGTGACAAATTTGAACTTTTCCATGCAGAAGAATGTAAAAGACACCAACAAATCTGAACATCTGGATCCTAAACATTGCTTCCACTCTTTCTCCATTAATCAATAAAGACAGGGTTTCCCCCTTGGCAACTTGGGGGTAGCTGTATAAAATAAAAGATATGATGCGGTTAGATGCAAATATCATAAATCTTTTGCTCTGTGGAACTCATTATATCAGACATTGAAGAGATTTAAATAAATAGCAGGATCCAGTGGCTAGACTTGAAATTCATGCATCCCACAAATTAATCAAAATTAGAACTAAAGGAATCAAAATCAGACTGAGAAAAGCAGACGTGACTGAGGATTTTGCCAAATTTTATTAATCAGAAAACTATTTAGAAAAGGATACTAACACCACTGTAAAAAGTCCTGATTTCCACTTAATTTTTAAATAACAATTTTCAATTTTCACATCACTTTTTAAATGTTATTATTTTTTTCCAGACTTGCCAGAGAATAGAAAAAGTGAAGGACTGCAAGGGAAAACGTATCACTTATTATTTTGTCTGCAATTTCTTCTGTGAGCACTAGCACGAGATCTAAAAACAGAAGTAAAGAATTCCTGAGAAAGGATCACAAAATCGTGTTTTAAGAGTAGGAAGGCATCTCCATGTACACCATCTCAGACCTCGAGTGGAGGCAGATGTACCTTTGGAAGTCAGACCTTTCAGGTGGAGCATCTAAAAGGAATCAAGCTTTAATGCCTGCCTCTGGAAAGGAAAGCCTGAGGTAAATCAAGTAGTGGGGTGTCAGGCTTTGAGATTAGTGCTATTTAGATCGAAGATGGAGCAGGGGTGGCCTCTGTGGCGCAATGTTGTTTAGCAGTGTTGGCCACTGGGTATCATGCAGGGAACTTGTCTCAGGTGTGTTATTACAACATTAGGGGCCTATAAGAAAGATGGGCACAGACTTTTTAGCAGGGCCTGTTACAACAGGATAAGAGGTAATGGTTTTAAACTAAAGGAGGGGAGACTGAGGTTAGACGTGAGGAAGAAATTTTTTACAATGAGGGTGGTGAAACACTAGCACAGGTTGCCCAGAGAGGTGGTCGATGCCCCATCCCTGGAGACATTCAAGGCCAGGCTGGATGGGGCTCTGATCAACCTGATCTAGTTGAAGATGTCCCTGCTCATTGCAGGGGGATTGGACTACTTGACGGTTGAAGGTCCCTTCCAACCCAAACTGTTCTATGATTTCTTGCCTCCTCTTTGCATGCTGTTTGCCAGGTGCTCAGAGATCCCTCCCAGGGACCCCTCGGGGCCGGCGAGGAGGCTGGAGCAGAGACTGGAGCCGGTCACGTCTCCGGTGTCATTCCTGAGGCTGCACTGCTGGGGTTGATGTGATTTAACACTAGGAGTGAACAAAGACCTCAGGAGTGGGACAATGCGTGTTAAAAAAGTGTTCAAGTGAAATGTTGAGTTCATTTCAGCTGCAATCAATCTTTGTGTGTGACTTGTTGCAAATATGTGACTTAGTGTTAAGTCATGTTTGACATAATTGCATACATTTATTGCATTTTAGAGAAGAATCCAGTCTTGTAAGCTCTGTAGCAAGGAAAATATTTGTTTGTGTTTATTGTTGGGGCAATTTGATGGTCACAAAAGAAAATAGTTGTGTCATGGAAAATATTGGCAAAATAATTTTTACATTTTGTTATTGGCACACTGTCAGAAGGTGGAATACTGAGAGTACTGATCCTTAATATGAGGTGTAGATCCAATACACTTTATTCTGGATTCTTTGGCCACATTGCCAATTTTGTTATACTTTCTGTATTCCAGATAAGCACAACATAGACAGAAGATCTTGTCCATAAGGGAGGACTGGATCACAAATAAGCGAACTTTAACTTCAGAGAGCACAGTGCTATCTTGGATCAAAATGGTTTCGGTTTGAGGTTTCAAGTTTTAGCATTTTTAATGAAATATGGAAACAGGCAGTATATTTGGAGAGGGACAGGAAAGAATGACTTTGTCTGTTGTGAGTAAAGTTGCCTCACATAACAGCTGAAATGTTTTAATTTCCTCTTTTTATTTTTTGTTTGTTTGTTTGAAGCCCGTACATACATTAGCTTTCCTGCACACTTTAAAATTTAAAATTGCCCCTCAAAATGAAAGCTGTAACGATCATTGTGTTGTAAGATTTAAGAAGAAAATTGAAAGATGGGCCACCCTAAAATTATTGGAATGCCAGTACTTTCTGGAATTAATCCAGAAAGTATTTGAGTGCTCTCACTAAAACGTTGAGTGAAGAATTGCATCCATGTAGCTGCAGGCCCTAGGGGAAAAGGCATTCACTGCACGGAAATTTGCAGTGGAGGACAGTTTCTGCTAGCTGCCTGTTTGGCTCATCGGTCTGTAACCTTCAGGGTCCAGTGGCCCAAATTAAGACCTGCTGCTATGTAAAATACTTGTTTCCCTTTGTAACCCAGAGCTCTCAGCTGAGCTGGTGAACTGGCAGGGTTTGGAGAGGAAGATGTGATGAGCAGCTGGGGTCCAGCACTACAGTGACACCTTAACCTGGCCCAGGAGCAGCTGATGCTTTGTGAGAGGGCAGGCCACGTCCCTGTCCCCTCCATCTGCACAAACAGCTATTGCTCATCCCCGGCTGCTCATTCCATTCATTACTGGCACATAAACACATTAGCGTGGCGTTTCCGCTGAAATTAGCATCAGTGAAAAGGCAATACGTTTAAATTATTATCAGTCTTCATTTCACTAATTCGTAGGGATGAACTGCGAGCTCCTCGCAGAAGTATATGTTTTGTGCAGGTTTACGGAGGTATCACAGTGCAAATCTACATTTACGTAACATGTTTAAAGTTTTGTTTCCTGCCTGCATTCGCTAGTGAGTGTTTTAGTGCATTCTTAAATTCTGGAATAAAATTACATGAGAACTTATATGAAAATATGTGTGGCTGCATGGTCAAACTGTATATATAGTTCAGCTAATGATCTTATAAAAGAGTTGGCCAATATATAGAAGTTCTTCTCTATGGAAAATGATCTATACCTTGACTTTTCCTTTTGTCATGGATTGAAAAGTTAGATTTTCCAATTTCCTTGAAGTAAGAATTCAAGAAAATATTATTTGCAAGCGTCAAATGGCTCTTTTTGAAGTATTTCATCTCATAGGGTAAGGACCTTTGTTTGGAATAGTTTCAACTTTATTCATAAAGTATTAAGTCCAAGTGAAGCACACTGTATTTCATCAAAGCAATAGTTCTTTCCACTACTTTTTTTCTAAAAGTCATTAGATTCCTGTGGAAAAATATTCGATTCCGTGGCATGTTTTCTCTAACAAAAAATATGCTGTTCAGAAAAATTTTGGTCAGCTCTGGTTTCAGAATAATTTTTAATGTGTGATATAGGAATACAAACCTTTCTTCTATAAGGGGGTACTGGACAGCATGGGAAGGGTCTTTTGTTGATGTGGACCACCAGTTTTCAATTTGAATTATAAAATGTCCTGGAACATGCATGGAAACAGATGCAATTTTGTGATGATTGTAAATCTTTAGTTCTAAAGCTAAAGGCATGTTGTTTGGGCCTTCACCTAATTGATGCTTGTGATAAACTCAAAAGCAGAGAGGATAGTTACTGTTAGGTGAAAATTCTTGTAGTATTAACTGATTCAGACTTTCACTTGAGTTTATATATTTTTAAATATGACAGTTCTTTACAATAAATTCCCTTCACATATAGTTTGGAAGGAGGCTGAACCGAACTCATTTCAGTTAAGCAACTAGTTCTGACTAAAAGGGAGAAGGGACTTTGTTGAAATCTGTTTCCGACATTTTTTCCAACAGCTTTAAAATGGAAAGTGCCAACTCTCACATTTAAAATAATAAAATAATACTTTTTTTTTTCCCAATGGCTTCATCTCACTTTGAGAGTAAGAAATCCACCACAGAAATGGGTCGACCTTTGTCATTTGGATGCCACAGGGGCTGTGGCTAGAAGCAGGCTGCTGGGGACAGAGAAGCAGTGGGAGCAGAAGCACAGAGGCAATGTTGGCAGTCTGTGTCCAGGGAGGGTAGAGAAGCAGGTGAGAAAATACATGATAAGTACCAGGTACGAGCACGGGAGAGCAAAGCTGAGGTCTTCTGTGTAGAAACACCTCTTGCTCAGCAAGCAGGAGCTCTTACCCAGAGAGCAGGAGGAGCTTTGCCCTGAGGAGACAGACAGAGAGCTCCAGAGACAAGAGAAAAGACAACTCAGGAGGGAACAGACCATAAAAGTGGAGAAGATGCCGTTTGGCCTGACTCCACTGATGACTCCCTGCAGCGAGGATGCCTGCTCCATTGGTCAGCTGTGGTGGCTTTGTCAGGTGAGGCTCATGTGCTTCTTAAGCCTCCCATTCTCTGTGATCTCCTCTCTTTCCAGAAAGTCATGCATTATTTACCAGCTAGGTGAGGACACAACCTCTCTGGAGGTATCCTTTATGTGTAATACCTCTAAAATGTATTTCTTTTGTGAGTAGTTTACTGTCCATCTTGATCTTCTCCATCTCACAATCTCCATCATTATGGTGACACAACAAAGGGTGCCTTCCACCAAGCTACCTGTGGAGGGATATGTTCCACCAGGCTAGGAAAGACAGTCAAATCTGACGCAAGCCACATCACTCCATCACTCATTATGCTCATCTAAAGCATCTAACTTCTTAATGGATCTTTCCTGTCAAAGGGGAAAACTGTAGGAACCAGAACGATGTATGAATAGGAAAGCATGAACAGGAGTCGAGAAGAGGACGAGGGGCTGACAGCTCTGGGTAGTCATCGTGTTGGTCATCACTAGAACAGAAAAGTGCACAGGACCCTGTGGCAGAGCTGTGTCTTTTGTAATCTTCTCTGCTGTCTCATTGCCATCTCAGCACTTTGGCTTCACATGGTTGCCGTTGTCCTTCCAAAGTTTTTTCTTCAATTCACTCTTAATGAGAATTTTTATTAAAAAAAATACTGTACCTAACAACTGAAATTATTCCTTTGTTATATAATTTAACTATATTCCCCTGATTAAATGTTGATGTTGACTAAATATCAGTGAGAACTTTCTCATGTTCATTGTGGAGTAAAATGGTGGTGGTATCTGTTTGGCATCACTGTCTATCTTCCAGCTTTCACCTCAGAAGTATTTANTGTGGCTAGAAGCAGGCTGCTGGGGACAGAGAAGCAGTGGGAGCAGAAGCACAGAGGCAATGTTGGCAGTCTGTGTCCAGGGAGGGTAGAGAAGCAGGTGAGAAAATACATGATAAGTACCAGGTACGAGCACGGGAGAGCAAAGCTGAGGTCTTCTGTGTAGAAACACCTCTTGCTCAGCAAGCAGGAGCTCTTACCCAGAGAGCAGGAGGAGCTTTGCCCTGAGGAGACAGACAGAGAGCTCCAGAGACAAGAGAAAAGACAACTCAGGAGGGAACAGACCATAAAAGTGGAGAAGATGCCGTTTGGCCTGACTCCACTGATGACTCCCTGCAGCGAGGATGCCTGCTCCATTGGTCAGCTGTGGTGGCTTTGTCAGGTGAGGCTCATGTGCTTCTTAAGCCTCCCATTCTCTGTGATCTCCTCTCTTTCCAGAAAGTCATGCATTATTTACCAGCTAGGTGAGGACACAACCTCTCTGGAGGTATCCTTTATGTGTAATACCTCTAAAATGTATTTCTTTTGTGAGTAGTTTACTGTCCATCTTGATCTTCTCCATCTCACAATCTCCATCATTATGGTGACACAACAAAGGGTGCCTTCCACCAAGCTACCTGTGGAGGGATATGTTCCACCAGGCTAGGAAAGACAGTCAAATCTGACGCAAGCCACATCACTCCATCACTCATTATGCTCATCTAAAGCATCTAACTTCTTAATGGATCTTTCCTGTCAAAGGGGAAAACTGTAGGAACCAGAACGATGTATGAATAGGAAAGCATGAACAGGAGTCGAGAAGAGGACGAGGGGCTGACAGCTCTGGGTAGTCATCGTGTTGGTCATCACTAGAACAGAAAAGTGCACAGGACCCTGTGGCAGAGCTGTGTCTTTTGTAATCTTCTCTGCTGTCTCATTGCCATCTCAGCACTTTGGCTTCACATGGTTGCCGTTGTCCTTCCAAAGTTTTTTCTTCAATTCACTCTTAATGAGAATTTTTATTAAAAAAAATACTGTACCTAACAACTGAAATTATTCCTTTGTTATATAATTTAACTATATTCCCCTGATTAAATGTTGATGTTGACTAAATATCAGTGAGAACTTTCTCATGTTCATTGTGGAGTAAAATGGTGGTGGTATCTGTTTGGCATCACTGTCTATCTTCCAGCTTTCACCTCAGAAGTATTTAAAAAAAAAATTAAAAAATCACATAACTTATCAAATTGATTTTAACAAAAATGAGTAGTCCCTATATCCTCAAACCTCAGATCTTTGTAGCAGCACTGAGACAGAGAAGTTGACGTCTTCTGTATTCAGTGTAATAATTCTGTGAATGATTCAGATCAATCACAGAGTTAAAGTGAGACGGTCCACGAACAGATCATAAGCAGCGTGTCTGAACTGAAAAATCCCTCTTTTCATGCGTGTTAGCTGCAGCATGAGTTCAGAGCTTTGCTGCATTGGGGTCTGTGGTGTGAAAGGCTGCACTGAACTTTTCACAGAAATGTGGAAGTTGGCCCAGACCTGCCCAGACTGTCAGAGCTGAACACGGTACGGGCAGCGTATCCTGCTGTCCCCGGGTACCTGCTCTGTGCAGGCACTGCAAAGTGCTTGGGTTCCCTGCTTCCAAAGCCCTTGGTCCATGCAAGTGTGTGTCCTCTCAACATTGCAGGTGCACGTAGGTCTGACACAGCTGGGTGCCCCCAACATGTTGTGCAAGGGCTGTACAGCAGCATCATGCGCATTCTGTGGCCATTTGTCCAGCACGTGGCCCAGAAATTCTCTGGTCAAAACCATGGGGCAGCGGATTACCATGAAAAGGAGAAGTGGCAAGTCTTGTGAGTCTGAGTCAGTGTTTGTGGCCAAGATGCTTGATCCAGCTCATGTCTGCTGCCCAGCAGTGGACAGCGGGTATGTGCATTTCAACAGGAGCCACGCTGAGAATGTGAGGGAGGCTTTTGGTTGTGGGGCTTGTCTGTCCTTCTCCGGGGGGACGTGTCTGACCAGCTGCTTGTAGGTGTTTGTCATGATCCATGCACCAAACTAAGGCATTAACTCAAGAGCTTTCTGTCTGCAAGACTTTGATCTATAGGATCACAGTAAATAGATGGAAAATTTGTAGTGCTTCATGGCCTGAAGAGAGGCCACAACTGAAGCTAAAACCACACTGCAGTAAGCGTCATATGTACATAAAGCAATACGGAGATCTTGCAGTGTGAAGCAGACCAAAGCAAATTCTGCTAGACTCATTGTTTGTTACAGGAGTCGTGTGAAAAGCCACTCTCTAGGCAAGGAACATCCTTAGATTTGATTTTGCTGGTTTCTCTTGGTGGATCTTTAAGCAGAACAGTATATTAGCTATGGTTAGGTGAAAAAAAAAAATATTTGATGTGAACACTGATCACATTTTCCCTGTCAGGCTGTTGTGCCACGTAGCTAATAGGGTATTGGCAAGCAAACATAATGTTGATAAAGCTTCTTGCAACTATGCTGGAGAAGTTACTCTGTATTGTGTTTGCGAAGACAATGTGTGCATCATCGGAAGTTTGAATGTTAATAAAGGAACATTAGGAGACAAGGAGACTTGTCAGCAGTTGCTGTTTGTACAAAACCATCATAATGGAAACATTTCTATCATTGTGCACCATACGGCTCCATTAAAAGCAATCATCATTAATAACAATTATGTTTCTTTTGTTAGCACTGAGACACGAACAGAGACCTCTCCTCCCCCGAGCCAGGCATTACACCCACTGCTCTGAAGGGTTCCCAGCCTTGATGCACGGCCTTTTCATGGATCTGCAAACAGAGACTGGTTTTTGGAATAGGGTAGTTTGAGGGGGCCTTAGGCAGGCTCCAGGCTTGCTTTTGTTCTTACCCTACTACGTCTGAGGTGGTATTTTAATACATTGCAGTGAGGCAGCCAAGCAAGCGCACAGGAACTGTAGGGAGTTATTGTAGAGCACCACAACATCTATCTGCCAGCAAGGTCCTGGCAACTTTTGAGCCTACAGCCTCCCCTCAGCCACGTTTGACAGAGCTGTGGTTCCCAGGGACAGTCAGGTTTCAGACACGTCTTGTGTAGAACAGCGCCCAGATCGAGAGGGAAAACGTTGTGAGTGCTGAGAGGGAGAAAGGCCACATCTCTCCCTTCCCTCTTCCATCTAGAATGGGGGCTGCTGGCAGGCCTGTTGGAACATTGGCCCAAAAAACATGAGCCAGCCCCACCAGCCCCAGGCTGCCCCCTACCCAGCCACAGACCATGGAGGGTTGGGCGGTGAATGTATGGAGAGGCAGGTGAAGCATCAAAAGGGACGTGAGGGAAAGCCTAGGGGAGGGCTGACTTAATGCTTGGCCTGATGAGGTCTTGGATAAGCACCAGCTTTCAACAGAAGCTGTGACCAAATGGTCTCCCTTCCATACTAGGGGATGTGGGGTGGATTCTCTGAATGCCTGGCAGAAGGTTGAGGCTGCAGAGAACCTGAAAGGAAGCAAAATTTCGTGGCAGAGGCGTTGACGGAGGCTGGTGCTATGGCAGCAGAGCGGATGCAGGTGACATGCAAATCAGTAAGGAGCCAGGATTTGGTAGCACTCAAAGCGGAACAGCTTAAGAGGAGAAAATGAACATTCATTCATTTCAGACTAATAGTTGGTGCCAGACATGATAAAACGCACACTGCAGAAGGTAGTGGAGCCAGAAGTACACATCACCTTTTTGGTGAGAGGTGTTGGTGTTTAAAACCTAAAACTCAAATGCCCATTCTTTCTGCTTGCAGAATGCCTTGGCTTCTGGGAAAGCTTTTCTCTTCTTTTCCATAATGCACAATATTGGTTTATCTTGATTTTTTTCATATTTCATTAAT
This sequence comes from Pampusana beccarii, assembly GCA_013399365.1. NCBI lineage: Eukaryota > Metazoa > Chordata > Aves > Columbiformes > Columbidae > Pampusana > Pampusana beccarii. Next base: position 33,646 of record VWYH01006967.1, on the reverse strand, counting down.
TCACATTACAAATCGTAATTATGACTATTAATCCAAGGAACTAAGTGGGAGAAAGCTGCTGTGCCTTGTTTGATTTTTTTTTCCTAAGTTACACCTATGGTAAATCTTCTGAATTTGGCCTTTTTATAGCTGTGAGATGCTTTCCTTAATGTATATTCTGAAACTGCACATATAGCGACTTTTTGTTCTTGTCTATATAAAGATCTATTCCCTTGGACTTTGAGCAACATCAGTTTTCTAAAGAAAATTTACAGTTTTACGGAACAGGCATACTTCTTTTCATTGCCTAATACTTCTAATATCTTACTAATGATATTAGTTATTCAAATGGTACATTAAGTTTATACAAACTCTTCATTGTCATCATTTTTCTGGAACCATCAGCAGCCCTCACAGGTGTTCAACTGAATAATAAGAAACTAGTACAGGGCAGCAGCAGCAATAAAAGACAGAGAAAATAAAGAACTGTGTGCTTTGTCATCGAAAACATGTGCTATTCTATAGTTTAAGCCACCCCAGCTGCAGCACCAGAAGAAATAAACATAGCATTTAGGGAAAAAAAAAGGTTCCTTTTCAACAGCAGGCCATTGCACATATTACCACTGTACTTCCGCAGTCTGTCAAATTGGTTTTAATGCTGAACATGTAAACAATTCCTTTTTCAGTACCATGGCATTCGGGGTTGTTCAATGTAGATCAGAGATCTGGAATGAAATGATCATTTTTAGCAGTTTATTACGTGTTAGCCATCAGCTCATTCTATAGCTACATGATTATTGCCTTGTATACACATATTCCAGGCTCTGAAACGGAACATTTCATTTCTAAATAATAAAATAAACAAGGAGCTATTTATTTTAGCTGTGCACTTCAGTAGGAAGAACAAGGGTGCAGAATCTTGAAATGGGGGCTTGGGTCTTTTCTAGGAATCAAACTCTCGGCTGCAGTGTGGAGAACACTGGCTTGCGGACCAGAGGACGCACAGTTGGTGGCTAGGAGCTGTGTTGATGGAGAACGTGAAGTAACGGTGGATTTACATCCCCATTTACCCAGAATTTCCTTGGTAGCTGAGTAGAATTCCTGTTTAGGGTCCGTGTGCAGCTCTGGAGTAATGCAGGCAGAAGCACCGAGGTCTTTTCTTGCAGAGTTTTACTGTTGAACTGTGAGGGGCGGAAATTTTTTGTCTAATCATCTGCCTGGATCATCTGAACTGGAAGGAAGCCATAATAAAATCCGCTGAGCTTGATTTAGGGAGCTCCAGTATAAACCTTGCTCCTCTTTTACTTTGCAGTTTATACTGCAAAACACAGTTTTCTTACATAACAGATGCCTTTTCCGATAACTTAAATGCTGTCAGCATGTTTGGACAAATAAAGACTTTTTTGAATCAATTGACAAACTTAAGTAAGAAAACAACAACAATAAGTTGTCTGGGTAGAAATTAAATGGATTTTTATCTCTGATTAAACAAGCAGACCAACAAAAAATACCATTTTGAATCAATTCAAATGCCCACTTTCTCCCTTAGGTTAATTGCAAAACGGGAAATGTGATTTTAAAGCCAACTAACGTATTTCTTTCTGAAGGCACTGGATTTTTGTTTTTTATTTTCCAACATGAAATAAGTCATTAAAATGTCAAAGCAAGATATTTCAGTATTTTTGTAGTTCTCTTCTCCTTGATTTTGACTGGAGCACGTTGCAAAAGTCAGACTAAAGTCTTGTATTTTTGCCCCGCTTCTTACCACACAAAATTTCATTTTTCAGCTATGTGTGTTGATGGGCTAAGAAAATAATAAATTGCCCAGCACTAGGTAAGGGGTCAAAGCAAGACAGTAAACACCATGTAGAGACAGTAAACACCATGTAGGTGTTTACTATCCATACGCTGTTGACTGTAGGCAGTCAACAAATAGGAATGCAAGTGTCTCGCAACTCAGCAAAATAAGGAGTAAAGTGGGGAAACAGAAGCCTGTTACCTACCATCACATCTTCATTTGACTCAATTAGATAGGACAAAACATACTTTCACGTGACAAACTGGCCCGTATGTATCACTTGTGATATTGGATGTAAAGATTGTACCTGTTTATGTGAAAGAAAAAGACACAGAGGAAATACTCAAGTGCAGGAATTGCAAAAGCAAACCTTTACTCTTTCAGAAGTATTAACAGAACTACAGTAGGACCAAGGTTTCGTTGCAGGCTCTCTCGTATTTAAAGGCTCGTGATTTTTTTTTATCATGCTATCCATCACAATTCACAGTGAATAAGGGAGGTTTCCCAGCTACTGCTGGAGGGAACAGTGACAGAAGCTTGCTGGTTCCTCCTCAATGCTTCAGAACATGATGATTGAACAACAGGATTAACCTCTCATCATTGATTCTGGAAAGAGCCATTAGGGAACATCTTCCTCATCTGAGTTGTCCAGGCCTCTGCTGATTTATGCCTGATGGGAAACACGTCGTGCTGTGTAAAGTCCTTGAGATGATCAGACAACATTAAGCTGAAGAGGTTTGCAGCTGAACCCAGGAAAGTGATGGGATGGATGCTGGTTTGTCTTTTTTGTTCTGACCTGTTCTGGTCTTTCGACACGATGGCCTGGAGTTGTCTCTTTGCGCTATTACACCAATTTCTATTTTCTTTACTACTGTAAGGGGGGGGGAAATTAGAATTGAAGAGTAAATGGTTTCTCATTTCTGCTCTTTCCTGTGACATGAAGATGTCTAGTGAGACACCTGAATGCAGAGCAAAGTCTCGAGAGCCCACTGTAGTGCAGGGGCAGCTCCCTCATGACATCCATAGTCTAGCTTCACTGGTCTGCCCAAATTCACTAAGTTTTACATTACTACAGTGAGCCTGACTACAGGAATATGTAATTGTCAGTGAGATCAAATGAAATGATACTGATTTCGAGGAAAAATCCCACAGCTGAAGGCATAAAAATACCCTATGATATACCTCCTGTCACTCACTGCAGCTTTCCCATAAATCCTGTGATTCACTGTCAAGTAAAGAACTTGGCCTGTGGGGTATGTGAGGCATTTAGATTAGCATTCTCAAACGAAAATGACTTGAGAAAAGCTTTTACAGGACTGGATATTGGATTTGAAGTACGTTTTGCCTAGAAATCCTAGAAATGCTATAGAAACAGGAGCAGAGTAACAATTCTGCTCTCAACTTGCGGTTATGCCTTATGAGCCTCTAATTACATGTGATGCTGTATATAGTGCAGAACACGTCCAGCTCATATACAAGCGGTTTTTTTAAGGAAAAAATTGTTCTATTTGGATCATCTCCTACCCCAAGTGTGGGCTTTCATGAAGCGTTCTTTATTGCTCTGCAGAGGTAAAAGGTATTTAAAATCTGTATGTGGCTGGCCCTTAGTGCTGGTGTGACATGCACCCCTCGAGGAAAGCAGGCAGCATTTCCCAGGGATGTTTCCTTGGGTCTGTTTGCCAGTGTCCCGGCAGTCCTTCCTGTTCAACGAAACGAATGCAGCGGGGATGGACACCTCGGCGGACAAAGCTTGGTTTGGAAGCTGTCATCCCAGCCTGTTTGAGTGGGTGACTCAAACCATCTTACTGAAATCTTATCATGCTCTAACCTAATTTAGCAGTTCCTGAACTCAGAGATCGCTGAAACAATATGCCAGAAAAACAATAATCGCTGCCTTATACCTTATCACACCAGGGTGGTTAATGATCACTGGAATTAGGAACCAGCCCAGCGCCTTTTCCACTGGTAGCAATAGAGAGACAATAAACCTTTTATACATGGCAGCAAATGGCTTCAATTGTTAAAACAATTCTGTTACTTTATCTTTTTTCTTTAACATAAGCTGATTTTTAAGTTGTGAAATACAGTGCAAACTTGAAAAACTTTCTTTGAGAAATAATTTAAGCAGCTTTTAGGGCTTGATGTCTTCTTTTTCCTTACCCAAGCCACCCACTGGCAAATTCTTTAATAAATGATATCGCATTAAATAGTAGCAACGCAAACTTCTCTGATGCCAGTCCCTTATTGAGAAGAACAACAGTCTGAGCGAAGACTGAGCAAGAAACCAAGCCTGCCCTGTGCTCCAGTGTCAGTAATGCCGCAGGTTCCTCTTTGAACTGACCGAGGGGCCTCACAGCCACAGAGTAAAGGTTGAGACCAGCAGCCGACCAAGGAATTGCTCAGCTGCCGTGGGACACCGGAGTTTAAATGAGGGAACAAGTGCAGCAACCTGAGAAATAGTTAAAGGATAAAGAAAAAAAAAATCTGTTAAATGTAACCCAGGGTGTTTATTTTCAGTTTCATTAGTCCTGCTAAATATAGACTCTGGGGAGCTGGAAGTTGGCTTGTGGAGATCCAGAATGTTTATGTCTTGTGCGCAAGACTTGGAGCACCTCTTCCCTCACATCTGTGCCTAGCACAGGGACACAGTGTCCCCAGAAAAGAGACGAGAAGGCAAAGGAACATGCTTCGTTTTTCCCTGTCAGATGCACCACCCATCAGCTCAGATCTCAGTAAATGGTGCAAGGAGCAAATCCTAATGTGAAGTTCATATTACAGAAAGTGTAGCTTGTCTTTCAGTTCTTCCTTGTAGTGGCCCTGTTGGTGCTGGAGGTAGTGTGCGCCACTTACACAGCTGTTTTCACTGTGAGATCTGACCTGGGTACATGCACGGATACCAAGGCACCCAGAAAGCTTGTGAGTACTGACAGCTTGGGATGGGATAGGGAAGAGTGCAGTGTTTATCACAGACGGTGGTACTGAAGAGGCACTCTTACTTCTCAAAATGAAGCACTCATTCCAATGAACTGCCTGGTAAGGCCACTGGAAACAGAAGGTTCTGGCTGTGCCTACTGTGACACCAAGTGATGGCTTGGCAGCACTCCACGTGAGTACACAACAGCCCTGAAATACCCTCTTCCCATGCATGGCTCACCGTGTTTTATAGGTGAACCAGCAGCAGGGCAGCTCACGGCCGAGTGCCAGAGCGCCTGACCTAGAAAACACCTCCTGAAGCACTGGGGCAGTGACATATGGACGTTTCAGAGATGACCGGTGTGCTCTTCTACTGCTGGCAATGTGGGAAGAGCAGCCCCCAAGCTGAAAAATGATCTGGTAGAGGAATGTCCTGCTGTGTCTTTCCCTTTCTTTAATATGTACATGAAGTCTCTAGGAAAAGTAACAAGGAAATATGGAGTATTGCATTATTAATAGAATACATTCTGTTTCACGTTGGTGTCAGGGCAAATCCCGTTGGTGAGGTGGAAGAGATGATCTTCAGCCACAGGAAATTTTTACTTGAATGTGACTCATCCACTGGGGCTCAGTTTCTGACCAAGCGAAACCCTGCTCAAAACAGCATCTGCAAGTGCTGCCATCCTTCTCGCTCCCTGGTAAATGAGGCACAGAGCTCCAGCAACACCTCGGGCTCAAGGCTGGTGCTATGATCCAAGAAGGCAATCATGTCAGTGAGCATTCTAATTATACTGGCCAGGGTGAGGAAAACCTTGTGATTTCTATACGACCTTCGCAGTTGTTTATAAAACCTCTGGTGTTTTGCAAAATGAAGGGAAGATTATTTCTTGCGCTTGCAGGGTTTGCACAGGGAGGGCCCCAGCTCTCTGTTTACCACTGAGTCACCGGCTTAGCATCAACTTGACCAATCCACGTGAGCTGCAGCCAGCTAATTCCACCTCAGCAGCAGCAATTCCCTCTCGCTGCCAGCTAACCTCTGGCACAGAGACCTGCAAATGCGTTTGCCACATTGCAGTCGGTAAGTTCCTGCCGGTTTATGGCCAATTCTTACTCTAACTGAAGCAGCTCATGAAGGTTTTTATAATATGTACTAATCGTCTTCCAAAATGTCACGGTGGCTATTGGTTTTACACTTACATTCTGGAGTGGAACGTGAGTGGCAGGAGGCAGAAAAATAGGCTAAATCAGTTTCTGCTTTGAATGGATTATTTGTATTTAAGAAGGAGTCTAACTGGGGAACAGAGATGCAACCATGCAGCGTATCTAACTCAGAAAGTTTCCAAAATTTAGACTTGGGTACAAGGGAAGGGTATTTAAAAGGCAGCTCTCCCTTTCTAAATATTCATCATCTTCACCCTTAGTTTTCACAGTAGCTCACTTACTGTTCACTTGGAACAGAGGCTGAGCGGTTAATTATCAAATGATGCGTTCCCTGGCTCGGGATAGACTGAGGCTGCAATTCCCAAGGGGCGGGAGACAGCTGCTCGGCGCCCATTACAGTTTCACTGATACTTAAGGGAATTAGTGCTATTAGCAATTATGAGACGAGAGATCCTCAAGCCGAGAGTTTTATGCAAAAATCCAGGGAAGCTAATTTTAATCTTCGTGAATGCAGATTTTCCTGCACAACAGAACACTGGGGGCAGATGCCGCCCTAGAGTGCTCAGATGTTTTTCTTGGAAGAAACCCTATGCTCCCATGAAATACTTAGCAGTGGCCTGATTCGTCTCTCATTTCTGTAAACATCCTAGTGTTTACAGCAACATCCCAATGTTAAGTATTACTGTACCAAATCCAGATGTCCCAACTCATGCAAAACTTTATGAAGTCAACAGGAATTCTGCTGTGGATAAGGCAAGCCACAGCTTGCTCTAGATGGATGTAACCAGAGCCAAGGTTTACTCTCAGTTGCATTGGCAGGAGCACAGAAAAACTCCACAAAGCTCCAGATTTACAGTGGACTGACTGACAGCAAAACGTGTCCCCAGACACTGGAACTTTCCCAAAGGAACCAACTTGTTTAAACATCTCCTTGGAAATGGCCAGTGGCCCACCTTAACTTTTGACCTTTCCCTCCAGCTGTGACTTCTGTTTAGCTTTTAGCTCTGTCAGAAGTCCAGATTTTCCCTTTCCCCTTGCCATACAAACACTTAACAACTTTGTTTCTATTAATGCACCATCCCATTATTTGGGATACCATGGATACCTACGCAAAGGGAAACTAGATGCAGCAATGATTCCTATTTGTGCGTGTGTGTTAGGACGAAAAAGCTGCCCTCCCAAAGTGCCACCTGTACACTCCCGCTTCTCTCATTACTGTTCTACTTCGTACACCCCAGTTCTCCGCCTCCCTGGGTGAGGCAGACCCTCCATATTTCCCTAGCACAAGTGCTGGAACAGGTGATGTCATAAGGTAGTGTCATCACAACACATTTTAGTGAAAGTCTGTATGTCACTCACACCAGCTATTTTCGTTTCGATTCAACAAGACCCCACCATAGACTTCCTGTGAGACCATCTTTTAATTACTGGACTCCAAAGAGCCTTAGTGCCTTGTTCAAGAGCATTATTCATTTATTCTGGAGTATAACATACCTGTAAAAACCTTGGTCAAGGCATGCAGCATTTTGGACTGGGGTACTGCCTTTTGATAGAAAAACTTAATCTCCTGCCTATTTACAGCACAAATATTTCAGCGTATCAGGCCATAAGATGCTCTGGTCTGTTAATAGATGTGGTGTTTTCTCCAGGGTCACGCTTCCTTCCACATTACTGCTGGAACTGGCATCTCTTGCGGAAGGCCGGCTGGCTGCTGGGTGCAGGGCGGCTGCCGAAAGCCGTCAGCCGAGGTGTGGGCGACAGGGACGGGGCCTCCGCTCTGCCTGCCCGCTGGGGAACAGGGAGCCTTGCAAGGAGCGGCCCCGCGAGTGACAGGAGCCTTTGTGGAGCTGGATCAAGAGCCGACAGCCCAGCGACAGCAGGGACAGGACCCCGGTGTCTGCCGACTCGTGCTGAGCGGCCCCAGCGCTGCCCCTGCCCGCGGCTCTGCGGGTGTTAAGATAAGGTATTAAGGTAATAATATAAGGTATTAAGACACCTTATTTTCAACATAATTTCTCATGCTCGTCATAAAGCTGGGGTTTTTTTTGAAACATATCAGCTATTTTCTTAATTCTTTAGGTTCTATCTAGGTATAACTAACGGGACAAATTCTTATTTTTTTATTTATTTTTTTGAAAACATTAAAAGGCATTAGAGACACTAACAGCTGAACTGCAGTACAGCAGTGGGCCAAAGACTACTCCTAATTATACTACAGTATTAAAAGTAATCTTTTGTATATTGGGACTGAGCGGGACTGATTTACAGTTCTGGGAAGGAAAATATGATACAACTGATGTGACAGATGACTCTATCGAGGAGGTGTCACAGGCACAGCCTCTGTGGAGCAGGAGGCTGCAGTGAAGAAGCGCTGCAGGGAAGCGTGAGCTGTTTCCAGAAGGTTTTGGAGCTGAGTTCCACCAACCACACTGAAAAGAATAATTATGGACCCCTAGGCCTCTCCACATATTCTAATCATCGTTTTGAATAACAATTATTTACACGTGCAGAGCATTCCTATTAATTGATACTGTTTGTATACTACATTGGAACAGGCTGCCCAGGGAAGCGGTGGAGTCACCATCCCTGGAGGTGTTTAAAAGGCACTTAGACAAAGTTCTTAGGCACATGGTTTAGTGCTAGAGTCAGGTTATGGTTGGACTCGATGATCCTGAGGGTCTCTTCCAACTGAAATGATTCTGTGATTCTATTTAACAGGAAACATCCATCAGATAATTCAGTGATGTACTGAGGAAAACGACTAGGAACACAAATTATTAAGCACTCTCTCTCAGTAGAGGCACCAGCTATTTTTCCACAAACCAGAAAGATAGAAAGAAAAGTGTATTTAATGACTATCACAACAATCACTATTATTTCAGTAGCAGGGTAATATAAGACAAAATCCTGTGTTCACAAAGACTTTGGAACAGCTGCAAATGTTAAGAGACAGTATGAAGTAATTCTGACAGAAAATTGTGAATGCAAAAGAAAGGCTATTGACAGGAATGTTAAGTTACTCAGAGACCAAGAGAACATTAAATTGTACATTTATCCATCCCTGGTAATTTTCAAATTAAAATTTAGCTTTGCTACTTTCTAGATAAATTATTTCATTGAAATTGCAGTGTCTATGTAGTCTATGTAATGCAAGGAAATAGATCAGGTAATCAAAACACTCTTCCTTGGCTTATCTTCCAGGAATTTCAGTTTTGGAACACAATTGAAAACTGTTCTTTTCTCTCCTATGTGTTGCTTTCTAGAAGTCATTACCTTGCCACTGCAAAAGCTGATTAGTTTCACTATTCTATTACTAGAACAATTCAATTATTCTCTGTTTCCACACTGAAATCTAGCATTAAATTATAGGACATCAAACTGCTTGCAAATACCTGATAAAGTATTTACTAATATCTATTTATATAAAAGAAAATATTTTTTCTATGAAAAAGTTGGTAATTTAAATACTTCATAGTAATTTGATTAACAATATTTGAAAAGAATTAAATATAATTCAAAGATCTTGTATTAATTTGAAAGTGATTTTTAAATTTAACATTATTACCGTAACCAAGTAATAACAAGAATAAATGAGGAACAGGCACAGCTGACACTAAGGCAACTGACCGTTTTATTTTAAAACCTGTACCTATTTAGATTTAAAACTTTACAAAGGCTCTAGTTATCTTTTTGTAAGCAACAAGGTTATAGTAGAAAACTACTTCAAAGGTTATGAAAGAAATTTTGTTTTGGTAACATCTAAAATTATTCTACATCCCACTGTGCATCCGCATGATACCAAGGAAGTACTGCCTCTTGTTATTACAGAGCTATGATAGATTCTGGTTTAAGATTAAGTTCTAAAGCTGACAATTACACCTGCATATGTTAAGAACCTGGCTTACAGGGTTTCTACGTTGCTATAGCTGCTCCAGGGAAATACCCCTTTTCAATTATCAATTACGGTATTTTCTTCAAGAAAAATATACCATGCACCCTCTCCCATGTCAGCATCGTCTGCTGAAGTTAAAGAAATTAGTGCACATACAGCTGGCAAACAATATGCTGGAAAGCACTGTATCAAACTTTCCCCTGCAGTGCATAGTCAGGGTATTGCTGAAGACCCCTCTGTATCTTTGCCCTTCCTACTGCTTGCTCTGGTGGGCATAAAAGGTGGGGTTTTCTTCAGTTCAAGAGAAGGTGAAAGAATCCCTCCAGACTTGAAGTCCAGGGTCATGGTTTTGGGCTTTGCAACTTTTCCACAGAAACAAGTGCTTACCAAAAAAATTACCAAATAGTGCCCTGTACCCAACCATGGGATTCCTAAAGTGTGGAGTTAGCGGAGACCAAGACTACTCAGAAAGCCTTTTCTACCTATTTTAGAATTGATTCCCCCAGGACAGGGCCAGACCCACCCCCACTCACACACACTGTTCTGTTCTAGAGAAGCAGCACGGTGTGCCCTTTATTAGGCAGAAGTAGAAAACCCCTCACTTCATTCACTTTGTCCACCCCTTCGGTGTTTTGTCCCTCAACTCTACTTCGGAGGCTTTTAACGAGAGCTGTAAATGATTCAGAGGCACCCACCTTTGTTAAGAATGAGTAACAAAGAAATACATGCTCCACAGAGAAAACAGAAACCCCCTTTTGAGTTGTGGTAGCTTGCTGATGAAGGAAGCAGACGTTAAGAATGAGAGAAACTTTACAGAAGATCTACACTTGCGAGATGCCCGATGATTACAGTATACAAAAGGGGAGATTCACCAGAAATATCTCCTGACACAGCAGGCTCGAAGCATTGGCAAGACTTCTCAGCGCTCTGTGCTGCCCATCAGGGCTGCTTAGCTCAACCACTGCAAAGCCCTGTATATTCATATCCCAGTATTTCAGGAAGAAAATGATTATAAACTCAATTCATGAACACACAAAAATGTGCCATGGCCTTTAGACGAACACTAAGCTCCAAGGAATAGGTTACACTTAGGATCTTTGTTTATTCATGGCTCGTATCAGTGACTCATTCCTCCCACAGGAAAATCAGCAGAAGGGCACTCAGAGGAAGGTTTTACAACTATTCCTCAAATTCCTCCCCTGACCTCCTCAGCTCCATCCAGTGCAGGTTCTGGCTCCAGTGCAGCACGTGCAACAGCTTCAGCAGATAGGAATGGATCACCGGGACTTGGAGATATTTCCTCCACGTCTTTTCTGGCTGCTCTGGGCTTTCTGCCTCTGTAAGAGGGGCTGTACGACACAATGTATTTTCATCAGCTCTGCTTTCAAGGCCTAACAATAGTGGCAGCAGTTAGCACAGTGTAATAATTTCCACAATGTCCTACATTGCTTTAGCAAGACTTTGTAGAAGACTACACCACCACACACATGTCCTTTCCCTGTTGCTGGTGCCCTTCCTGTGTGGATCAGACACACAGCGTGCTCCCTCCGGTAGTTGAAGGTCAGCGTTACGAAGGTGGCATGCATTTAAGAGCATGGTCATACACTACGGAAATGTCATATTTAGGTATATTTATTGCAGAATAAAGAGGGTATATATTTTTAAAAGTGCCACATATCAAAGAAAATATCGCAGGGAGGAGTTATTAGCTTTATACCTCTACTACTTTGGTTTACTTTCCAGTATATTGAGAAGATGGAATAGAAACCAATTCCACTGCTTGCGGCTGCTGAATACACCCTTATAATAGAAAGGTACATTCATTTACATGGGAGAAGGAAGAATTAGTAGAATTATTTGCCATTTTGGGAGTAAATGTCCTTTTGTGAGCAGGAAATGGCCCGTACAGTAACAAACAGATGAGAAACTTTTTACAACCAGGAATTATTGTTCAACAGGGCAATACAGTAATGTTTGGAAATTACACAAAAATAATCCCTATCAGAAGGGACAATTATCTAAGCCAGCCTACATTAACAATTCACATTTTGAGACACCCTGTAAACAGCCAGACCTTACACTTGGTAGAATTTGGAAAGGTAGTTTCTACCTGATGTGAAGGTTGCTATCAAACCAAGAGATGTTACATCATGGAAATACACATCTGTTCCTAAACTGATAAAATTTTGAATCTGTCCAGTTGAATGAATGGTGCTGGGCACTTGCTTGTGTGAAATCTGGAAATAGACAAAACAAAGAGACTTAGAATTTAAGCCCTGGAAGGCTGACATCTTGGATATAGAAGGACACCTAGACAGAGGTTTACAGATATCTCAACATTTTAACTTTCTAAGCAGAATTATCCCAGTATTTAGAAAGCCTGTGTCATTTACCTCCTCTTCCAATGACTTAATTCCTTAGCTACATTTGAAAGCTACAAGTTCAACTAACTGTCCTCTTTGCTACACAGTGTGTGACTGTAAAATATGTAGAATGACTACTTAGGACTTGAATTCAATATTACAGTGATTCAATAGTTACCTATTCTTTCCTTCTCCTCCATAGAGAAGACAGTGGATGAACCAGGACAGGTGACGGTGGTTCAAGTGCACTTAATGAATCCAAAACCTGTAGACTTTACAATTAAAACTTGTAAGCTTCACTGATTGCTCAGTAATTAAATTAACAGGTTGTTTCATATGTCAGCTGTATGCTATAAAACCAGAAATATAAAAGTTAACAGACTGAAATTCAACATCTGCTTCTACAGTGCTGAAGCATTGGGGTAAACGAAGACATTACAGGTACAAAAAAAGAATTTATACCAGGCAAAATTCCCTTGCCCCTGACACCTTTCCTCTGAAACAATAAGCTAGTTTCACTGTAGCCATTTTATGGAATATGACTCTCTTACTCTCATTCCACTGACCAAATAAATGTTCTTTGTGACTAAATCAGCGAGCCAGGGGTGAGTGAAGGATGGGGGAGGTGGGATGAGATGGCAGAAAGAGAGAAAGGGAAACACGCACACAGACTGGAAGAGACAGGGATGTCTTTGGCATCCTTTTTTTCCCCTCCACTACGACATTCCTTTAGCCTACATTTACAGTATGCAATCTTTTAAAGACCTAACTTGTTTCAGGTAACTAAAAAAAGGAGGAAAAGCACAGGCACAGTGGTTTTGCATCTAGCCTTCCAGTTTGTAGAAAACCTTATACAGACTGTAAGCAGATTAAGCTTCAGAAACAGGCTCCATTTATAGCTAGAGGAAATAAAAATTCCTTTAGAAATTCATGTAATTCCTTACTTTGGGGGAGCAATACATTTCAAGGTTAATTTTTCTTACACTGGTCAATGCAAGATTGATCAATACAGACTTTTTCCCCTCCAATTTAACTAAAGCACAGTTGCTAATTAAACAAGTAATTCTGGGACTCCTGGAAAATATAATGTAGTCATAAGGACTGCAAAAAAAGGATGGGAAAGGACAGCGCTGTTTGTGTCAGAAAACACAGCGGTAGAGTTAACTGGTCCTCAGCCACTAATCCAGACAGAATCCTACAGGAGGAAATATGTCTAATTATGGTTTTAACTGGAAACAACTATGCATTTTTTCTTCCGTAGGATCCCACTCACATTTGTATTGAAGCACAGTTACTTCTGAAGCAGAGCATACTCTGCTGGCAGAGCACTTGAATACATCTACAGATATTGGCAGAAAAGTGGTTTTGGAAGACATACCTCACTAAAACTATCACCAATTCCTATGTCCACTCCTTAATATGCAACTTTAATATGCATGAGAAGACTGAGGTAAATATTATTCTGTAGTATCTGACCTGCATGAAAACTATAGTGCAACTTGGACTTTCACTGAAAACCTCCTCCTGGCACAGACTGATTTAAAAGAGCAAAGAGAACCTTGATTTACAAACTCATTTAAAGATCCACAGTGAAATCCGCAGAGCTCAATTTAACACCTTAAGGGAATCCACTCTTAGTTTCCAACACTATCATACTGCGTGGTTCAAGGAAGTCTACTACTTGCATCAAGCTTTTACAGACACCCAAATAAGACGACAGCTCTGTTCTACAAGTCACTGAACTTTTATACACAGGGAGAAAAACCTGTCCTGAAACCCTTGCCGATTACAGCCAAAAAACTCCTCACATTGTTTGTCGTGGAACTGAAAGAGATGACAGGTTGGCACTGAGCACGCTGGAGTCTGTTGGAGCCTCATTTTTAAAGGGACTGACTTTGCTGGATAAACGATACTGTCAACTGGGACCATGTTTACATGTTTTAGCAGGAGAGCATATGAGACTCTGGTACATGACCATGGGTATGTCGACAAAAATATTATGTAAACACTGCAGTCAGTATTTATAGATTTCTGTCTTCTGTGGAAAATGCCATTTCTATGAATACATTGGAACTAGTACAATAAGGCAAAGTTTGTTCTCAGCTAAGATACTGTCTTTCAAAAGAGTGTTCTCTTGAGAGAGAGCAAAATCATAGCAGCACCATGAAAATAGGCTTAATGTGCTTTGATAAGAGAAAAGCACTGCAGACATACGAGCTGCACCCTGAGCAGACAAAAAATAATAAAAAAGAAGAAAAAAGAAAAAAAAAAGAAAAAGGGAAAAAGGGAAAAAAAAGGAGAAGAGGGAAAAAGGGCAAAAAAAAGGAAAAAGAAAAAAAAGGAGTTTACCTCATGAGTTGTCTTAAAATGTCTGAAAGAAAATATTTGTCAAAGAAACTAAGGGTTGCAAAGAATTGCAAAAAGTGGTAAACTACAGTTTGGTTTCTTTTTCAAAATCGTTCTTTAAATTTAGTCTCGGTACTTATTAATTATATAAAACTTAAAGAACGCATTTACTACTGACACAGACTCCAATGGTTTAACCTTCCAATTTTAAGAGGTGCCTTAACACAACTAGTGCACACATTTCAATGTTATATCTCCAGAGCTCTAGGACCTGGTGCTCCAGGGCAGTCAGGAGAGCGCCCAGACTGAGGTCTCTGGCACTCTTTGCTGTTACGTGAGCACAAAAGTAGTTAAGTCAGGACTAAAGACTCAAGCACTGCTTGATGAGAAGCTATGCTTTTGCATCGAAAAGCCACATTTCCGTAAATAAACAATGAAATCATCATCTTTATATAAATAAGCCAAAAACATACAGAGCTTGGGAAACCTCTCATAGCAGGTATTTTTCAGTTTGCTTCTCTCTTCACATTCACTGACAACTATTATTGCCACACCTAGTTATTTGAAATGGCAGCTACGGATGTAAACGCTATGTGCTTTCACAGTTTTTAACACAGATATATCATTTCTCAGAGTGAACAGCAGCTCCTTGTTCAGTCACACGATGTTGTGCGATATTAAAATTCTCTGAGGACGATGAGGAAACTGGAACGTTGTTGCCCTCAGAGTTCCTGGAGTGTGTGCACAGCATGATCTCCAGTACACTGTAGAATAATTTAGACTGGAAGGGATCCATGGAGGTCATCTGGTCCAACACACCACTCACAGTAGGGCCAACTTTCGAGCTGGATCAGGTTGCTCAGGGTCATTTGAGTTCCTAATATGTTCAGCGATGGAGATGTCTCAGTCTCTGTGCAAACTGTTTCATCACCCTCATTTTTAAAAAGTCTGCTATCTATTCTATTTGCCTTGCACAAATTGTAATCTGCAAAAAATCAGTAATCTCCAAGCCAAAATGTATAAATAAGACCAATACATATTACAAATATGGAAAATGAAGATACGTTGTCTTTAAATTTACTCCAACAGTCTTTAGAAAAAATGATCTAATCAGTCCAGAAGGACAAACTATAGATGCCAAAATCACTTCTTGATACAATATTGTTCATGTAAATTCTATTCACATTTGTTGTCAGCAGTGGAAAACTTGTCTGCCATGCAGACAGGCCTAATACCCAAATGGTGCAACTCAAATGTCCGATGCTTGAAAACAGAACTCAAGAAGCTCAATAACTGTACGGCAAATCTATTTAGCAGACATGACTCTAGTAAAAATTCTAAGGTGAGATTTGTTAAAAGAATCATTTTAATGTCAACTTCAAGTAAGATTTCTAAAATATACAAAAAACATTGTCTACTGAAACAGTAAATCTTGCAGTCTGAGGGAAACAGCCTGTTGCTTACGCACATACATTTGCCCAGTCTCTATACACAAAATTGCATTTAACATTAACTGTGTAACTGAGCTTGTTTCTGTAATACCTTCAGAAATGGTGTTAGCCAAATGTGTATCCATAACTTAAGCCAAAAGGCTTAAAATTTATCTTGTCTACTTTCAGCACTCTAAGTTAACCTACATTCATTTTCTAAACTCTCTACTGTCAACAGAGATGGGGTCGAGCGATCTCACATATCTAAGGATGAAGTTCCACAAAAGTTTCATCTCTCTCTGCTGATTATCTAACTTCGACTAGGTATCCAATAGTTAGACTGCATAATAATCTCATCTATTGTCAATATTTAGACTGGTGCATGTTTGAGGGGAGAACTAGACAAATTAGGGTGAGACTAGAATCAGGGTGAGGAAATGTACACAAGCCCTAAATGGTTATAAAGTGATCAGCAGCTTAACCAACTGATTTAAAAAAAATTCTTTAACAAATGCATTACTGTTTTTTTTTGTTTTGTTTTTTAAAGAAAGCACTAAACCAGTCATGGCTTCAAGAATAAGCAAAAACCAGGTACAGTAAGTTCAAGCATTTAACTGATTTCCAGACCAACACATATACAAAAAGCATAATTTAATTTTCATCATTTTGCAGTGAGTAAGCATTAACAATGAAATTTATAACTGTCACAGGTCTTTATGAATATCTAAAAGCCTAATACAAATATCCAAATTATTATTAAAGAATAGTAATTTAAAGTGTTACCAGTAAGACATTCAGTAACTCTGCATTAAATACTAACAAGCTTTTTCTAGAAGAATATTAATTTACAGTAATTCTTTCTAATAATTCTTTGTACAGTAAAAAAAAAAATTAGATATGTGTTTTTTTGCTTCCCTTTCCCACCCAACCACCCACCTAGTTTTGCTCTCAGACTGAGGTACTAGCCAAACCTGATGATAAAAATCCTCTCAACCAAGGGTCTAAGATTTCAGTTCTAGCACCCAGCTCAAATGCTCTTTGGGAATAAAATCCATGTTTTTGTACAGCGTGCAAAGTGCAAGTTTCCTCCAGTGCTATTAGAAGTGCGTGCTGCTAAAAACTGCCACAGAATAAAACAGTAACAATTAAGACTTTTCGATTTCCAATAGCTTTGTTACAAACCAACGTTAGATGATGGTTATAGGAATGACAGATCAAGTGGATTATATATCGGTGCTTATTAGGTCAGGTACTTTCTGATTTCATTAGGCCAAGCCGATGTTTTTACTCAAGTTCTTCGGTTTCCTCTGTGAAAAGGTCAGCCAAATCTGCCACTGTCAGAACGGAGGCTTCTGACTGTTTCATGGAAGAGCTTGTGTGGCTGTGGAAAAAAATGGCACGCAGACATCAGAGAAGGAATCACTGTAAGTAACAAGCTGTATGTGCTGAAGACAGACCACACAGGTCAGAGTCCAATAACTGTGCAGCTTTGAGGCTCAGCAGGGAAACACACTTTCCATCAGGAAAACACACACCCTGATCAGCTACTTCTCTTGCACTTTCTAAGACACTGTTGCTAACAGTGCTCAACACCAAACTCTGCAGAGGCAGCAGAACACGGCATAATCTGCTTTGCCCTCCTAACATCTAAGGGATTGGCTTCAGCTTCCAAGCATGAAGTTTGATATCACTTTCAAAACATCAGCCCTCACTGCATCACTCAACCACTGTATATTTATTGGAACTTTATAATAGTAAGCACTGCTTACAGATAAGGAAACTGATGAAATAATTCTTTAAAAGCTTAAGCTGAAATCTTTCATAACTACAGCCAGAGACATGCATGTATATTTTTAGTCTTATGATCTGTAACAGCCAAAAAACTGGAAAAGTAACTAATTTTCCTAAACTAAGCCCTCCTCCCAGCTTTGTTAGGTGTATACAACATAGTTAAAGAGGTATTATACAAACCTCTTATACTGTCTGCATAAAAAATGTAAATACTACTATTTTTTTCCACTCCCACTCTGTCATTGCTTACAGATTTTGAAAAGATAAACACAGTGAAAACTGCTTTCTGTGTGTCCACACTAGATTGACTTATGAATGAGCATCTGGACATCGCTTGCACTGACTGCAAAACCAACCAGTGTGACACAGAACTGACAGACTAGGTTTGTAGCATTCAAAAATAAAGAATTAATGTCCTATATTAGAGCTTATAACATATGCTGTTACTCCAGTGGCAGGCTTAGTATTACTCCATTAATTGCAATGCTTTTATACTAATGGAATAGGTAAACTGAAAAGATAAATCATAATACATAATATATTGAGCTTTTGTGAAATAAAATATACAAAATGTAACCAAAATATTTTCCAGAGAAAGATAATACCTTAAGCTACAAGTTTCTGGAACCAGGTTAAAAGATCAATTTTTCAAGTCTTCAAACTTTTTGTCAGTCAAAACAATTTGAAGGAGAACATTTGAAATTTATATGTAAGATATGCATACCTAACTGTAATAAAAGTATGGTTGAGAACCACCTTTTCATTTTCAGTGCAATAATGATGTTTTAAAAAAAAAAAAAACAACAAAACAATACATACCTTCTATCTACAGTTTTCAGCATAGTCTGCATTCTCTCTTCTATTGTTGCTTTTATCAGGAACCTATGAACAATGGTAGATCTGAATGTGTTTAAAAAAAGAAAACAAGATCAGAAGTGAGCACAAGTTATGCTGTACTGTCGACGTTCAAGAGCACATTTCTGTCTCACGCTAATTATTGTAAGAGTGCTGAAAAAACACCTCTGTATTTTAAGAAAGAAAACTTAGAAGGTGTTTAACACCTTCCACTGACATTTAGGGATGCTTAGTGCCTCCCAGAGCACACACTTCCATTTGGCTGGATCACATACTAAATGAACATCAGCTACATAAACTAAATTCCTAAGGCAGATGCTGGGCAAAGTCCTGCTTTCTGTGTCTCTGCTACAAACAAACAGCTCTCAAGAGCCCAACCTGCTGTTTAATGAAATTACTTTGGTCCACTGGTTATATACAATGTTTATACTGCATTGTCACAAGTGACTCCAAGAGACAGAGCTCAATGTGATGGATAATTAAAGCTTATTCCCAGAGTTTTAACAATAAGGCTCTTGAAGACGGCAAAATACAATTTTTTTAAAAAGTCAGTAATTGTCATCTGTAAACAT
This sequence comes from Pampusana beccarii, assembly GCA_013399365.1. Taxonomy (NCBI): domain Eukaryota; kingdom Metazoa; phylum Chordata; class Aves; order Columbiformes; family Columbidae; genus Pampusana; species Pampusana beccarii. Next base: position 14,546 of record VWYH01006967.1, on the reverse strand, counting down.
GAAACTGTACACACCAGTAAAACATAAAAAACAAAATGTCGATAAACGTAAAAAAAATGAGAACTTAATTTGCAAAATAAATTTTCAAGAAGAAAGATGTAATAAAAAGAAAGTGATGTCAGGCAGAAAAAAAGTGAAATTAAAAAGAGCTCCAAAAATAAAAATAAAGAAAAAAAAAAAAAATCAATCCAGGTTCCCCAATATAAATATTTTTCAATATATGAACCCTTCAAAGTGCTTGGATGGTTTTCAGATCTTAAGTTGAAACTTTGGCAAGTAATGTTACACAAGAGGAATTCAGGGGGGATACTTAGTGATCCAGAGGAAAAGGACTACCCCCCAGAAAAAGAAGACAAGTATATAAGAACTCAACTGAACTGGTAACAGTTGCACCAGTGAAACTAAACAGAATATTCCCTTATGCTCACCGTACTTACTTTTCAAATGAACCTCGCTGAACTCTTATTCTTAAGAAGTACAACACACATTCTTGCTGGTTTTATTGCAAGGTTTTTGCCAGACCGTTTGTACCAGCATCATGTAAAATTATAATGCAGGCTGTTGCAACTGATCTTTCTAATGTTCACAGTTAATTCAACATCTTTACCAAATACACACCTCTTCATAAACATTGTTTGACATACACACTCAGTCATGCCCCGTCACTTTGCGTCCGTTTCCAGAACACAAAACCCCAGTCTTATTCTAGAATATTATTATTCCGGAATTGATTCCAGCTATTTTTCTCACTCAAATACAGGGGATTTTTTTATTTTTTCAAGTGACATGAAACCTAAAGAAAAAACTATAGATCTTATCCGTTCAGAACAAACTTTCCAAAACCTTCGTTAAGTGTTCAATATTATCCATGTAAAATCTACAACACTGAAACAAACACAAGATATGCAAACTTTTTAATCTCTTCAAAAAGATCTGGATGGGGGTGAGGGCAGACCTGTAATTTGTATATAGCACACACTTTTTAGAACTGATTATAACTCTCTTTAAACACCAAAACCCAACCAAACAAAAAACTCCCGAACAACCTAACGCAGCTCCTAATCTGGAGCTGGGAATGACCAGCTAGAAGGAGCCTGAACTTAGCAACATACGACATAAATCATGAGTTGCTCAGACCTGCAAAGCCAAGACATTTCTGGACACGCTTACGAGCAGAACTTCAAAGTTAAACACTAAGGCATCAACAGTACACTCAAAACAGGGCAGCAGCTGACCATGGTTTTTCAGGATTTTGGACTCAAGAGCCTACACTCTTCTCAAATGCCTAAATGCAATTTGCTTCTGCATCTCAACCCTGTAGCACAAAAGAGCTCTCTAAAATACACGTTGTGTATTTTCAGCAACTTTTTTTTTGGTTTTAATCTTTCTGTCCCTTATATGATCATCTTTAAAAACAGGATTCCTATGGATATCCTCATCTCCAAAATTGAGAAGTTCAATGTACTATATTTATTTTGATTCCAGTATGCAGTTCTATTCTGGATCATATCTAAACCGCTCAATGCAATTTTAACTCTTACTTTGTTTGGCCAATACGATGTACTCTGCCAATAGCCTGTAGCTCATGTGCAGGATTCAGAATGGGTTCCACAAGCAGAACATGAGTCGCTTCGATGATGTTTAGTCCATTGGAACCAGTGTGAAGAGGCAGCAGTAAAATATTGATGTTTGGATCATATTTAAATGCAGAGAGATTCTCCTAAAAGACAAATAGCACAGCAGTGTGACAAAAGTTCCGCAGAGAGAGCGTGGGGGACTTCCCTATATTTTGAAGACATTATAGCAGCTACTACAGGCCCCAGAGCAAGTCTTGCAGCCCGACCAATTCAAGACCTGTCACCCCAGAACTGATACACCACAGACATCGGGAAGGCAAGAACTTCTTGTGACGTTAATCAGTGTGTCTCATCCTTCACATCCATGCCAATGCTTCTTTCTCAAAAGTGAAGGTACTGTTTATCTCCGAAGGGTTTAAATTGTGGCTTTTTGTGATTATGATTTTTAAGAATGAATTAGAGATCAATGCTTCTGCCAAACAAATTTGGTGCTCTTTCAGTTTCTCAAATGAGGCAATGAAGTAAAAGGATCAAATTAACTTCTATGAAGTGTAATTTTCCCCACTGAAAATAATTTCAAGAAAAATATCCTTTATGTACCTGAAATTTATTAATTCCATTGATTTGAGAAAAAGTCATGTTGTTGTCATACAAAGCTTTTGAAATTATGTCCAGCACATCTTGCCACTGTAAATGAGAAAAAAAAAAATTACACAACACAATAAAAGTAACTCGACAAGCAGCAGTGACAACTAAAACACACTCATTATCTTCTTTAAGAAAAAGCAGATAAAAAGACCTTTCAAAATACTAGCATTTGCAGTTTAAAAAAGGAGTTAAAAAAAAGAAAACTATTTGTGTGCCGGGAACTGGTTCTTTCATAAAACTAAATAAGAAATGTAATTTAAAAGATCAGCTTGAATAAAAAAATGGGTAGCTATCACAAAACCAGTTTCACAATGTATCAAAAGTGTCTGGGCATTACATTTAAAAATATCTAGAATTTCTAATGCTCATATGTAAGTCTGAGTGTTTGACCTTTAAGAAAACAAGCTTTTACATCTGTTGACTAGAATCATTGTTCATGACCCAGTTACATGAATTGCCCTACAAATTCTCAAAACAATCACGGGGCTGTACAGAGTGATTCAACATTTTGGTAGCTAAACTAATTCCTGAAAATATTATGAATTCTTTAAACTCTCACACACACAAAGAGAAGACAGAAAACGGGGATTAATACCGTTGAGAAAACTAAGGATTTAGCCCCCGGGTCTTTAAATTGAATTCTCTTCAGTGTTCGGACCACAGCTTCCACTTTGGTGGAGTGACTTCCCTTTGAAAAGTCAAAGAACAGCATTAGTAAAGTATTAGGACTCTTCCATATCTTACACAAATTTAAAAAACCAGCAACCTGGAGGAAGGGCAGGTTAAGTAGCACAGAACTGCTTTTACACCTCCCTTATGCACTGCTATAGAACCCACGGTGTATTATGGCGTGTGCAGTACACAGAGTAACGAAGTGCCACACAGCTAGAGCTGCCTAGTTCTGCAGGAGGCAGAGTGGACAGCCCAGCCAGGCACTTGCGCCAGTGTGCCAGTGAGGCCTGCTGAGGTTTAACTCAGTGGCACAATCTTGAAGGAATCTTCCAAACACACATTCAGAATTCCCTCCGTTCACACCTCTTGAAAACTGGCAATGAAAAAACCCGTCTGAATGCTATTTCTGTTGCTTTTGTTTCTGACTCTGGCAACACCAAACTTATGCTCAGTACTACGAAGTTTGTTAATTATATTTAAAATAATAAGGAATTGGTAAATATAATTAAATTAAGTCTCAAAGGATTGCATGCTGCAATGAAAACATCTTCATGTTCTGCATTCGAAGTATTTCAATGCTTAATGAAAACAATACAACATTCTACATCTTGTCCACTTTGACTTCTGTACTCTTCCTTTTCCCCTAAAGTCAGGAAGAGGATTCTGAGTAACAGTTCTTTAGTATCTCCATTTTCTTCAGTACACACATTGCACAACAGCAACTTTACCTAACGTTTTGGTCTTTTTTAAGAAGCCCTTATTTAATTCCTTACTAGTTCTTACATGCATAGTAATTTCAAGCTGCACTAGATTCAGCTGAGCAAACATTGTTTTATTTCTGTCTGCACCTGTCCTCTGAACATTGAATTAACGATGTTGGCTCACTACAATGACAGATCAAATTTACTGAAGTCATGCTGCTTGCAGAATTTGCGGGGAAGGATGTCAGCAGTCAAAGCACAAGTTCGGAACCAATGCTGTGCTACTTGATCATTCATATGTTATGCAGCTAAATGCATGCTCCAGAAATACATCTAGAAGACTTTCTGCAGACTCTTTTACCAAAGGCTGCAATAAGAAGTACCATTTTATTTCCCAGGGTCTGCCATGGTGATTCCAACTCTGTGTCATAGACATAGAAATAAACCAGCTTGTTTCATTACATCTGTTGCACCTGGCAGACATTAACACTGTTTCCAAAAGTCAGACAGACAATTAAAAATGCTTGTGTCAGTAGATGTTGCGCTTTGCAAGGATGAATGACACATTTGCAGCCCAATGGCAGCTGCCTGCCAATCATAACCACCTTCAGTTAGGAGATCCAAGACTAACTTTTAGTATTTCCTATATATTCCAGGGCCATTTATGTGCTTTTCTGATACCATTCATCTGTGATTCAATGACGACCATTCTTGCTAATCTGCTCTGTCTTTTCCTCAGAGACTTTTTCTGGACCTTACCATAGGTCCTGTTTTTCCCTGCTGTAAGAGAAAGCAGCTTTAGTCACTGCTGTTGATCTTTCCACCCTTCAGACTTCCTGTGACTCAGGTGCTACAGATGTGACTTTGTGCAAGATCAGTCAGAGGAACTATGGTGAAGAACAGCATAACGATCAAAGTGGTCACAGTCTTTTTGCTCTCTTTTCAAAAAAAGGCAACTAAGAGTGCAAATTTTTCCATCCCTCCACTTATATTAAACTATGTTAGACTTGTCATTGAACTAACTATTGACTAAAGCTTTGGTTCACAGCACAAATTATTTCAATTTTATTATCAATATTTATAGAGAGATGAAACTGATAGAAGCATCTTTGCTCTTAAGAGTTCTTGGTTTTCGGTCTGTCTTAAACAACTGTTACCTCACTCATTACCCACAAACCTCGAGTTTATAATTTTGTTGAATATCCAGAGGAGTATTTATAAACTGATGGGCTAGTTCTAATTAATTATGGAACAGCACACATGAGAGTCAAAACTACCCTCCAACAATGTCTCAGATGACAGGCTGGAAATACCCACTGTAATGCTGACCAGACACTGGAAGCTTTTACAGAACCAAAACACGCAGGGATGCCAGTAATCTCTTTCTCGGTATAAAATGCTCCCATTTACAGTAGTCTTTTTGCATCTGACTAAGGCATTAACTTAAGATGGTTAATGCTGGTATAATAAAGAACAAGATGTATATGACAACAGGTGGGAAAAATAAAAAAAAAAGAGGTACTGAATACTGAGAGAGACCAGAGGGACTGAGAAAGTTCAGATGAAAGTACAAAAGCTGAATAAATCACACAGTTTTCATACATATACTGCAAGATACTGATCTTAACCTCAGTATTCTATGAAAGCCATATTAAATTAGTTATACTTCGTTAACTGTCTTCCAAGGAATATGAGGTAGAATTTTTTATTTTTAACAATGCTGCTTGTTTTGGCAGTACATACAATGAAGCCACAGTAGAAACTGGTATTTTTTTGTGAAATAAGAACGGGCCTTGCTCAAGATGAGAAGCAAATTCACACAGAACTAACACTTTTGCTTTGCTTGAAGTTTCTGATGTAGAAATGCTTCAAGAAAATACTACAACCCTTTACATAGGACAGTAGATGACAAGTTCCTTCTGTGTTTTATTTATGAAATCTAGTTATTCTATTTATTTTTATTTGAAGTTTTCTTGTTAGAAACAGGGTGGTATCTCCAAACCCCGAGGAAACAATCTGTTAAAAAACACCTATGAAGTGAGGTCCTAACAACCAGCACTTCAAAAATACAGCCTGTTTACTCCCCCTGCTGCCACATGCCATCAACTACTTCAAATTTAATAATTTGAGTTAGGAAGCATCCACTGATAAAATCGAATTCCAGTTGTCCAGGGAGCCTGACATAACTAGTACAAATGCAGTAGCATTGGCTTCAGTACAGGCCAGCAGCCAAGTCTACCCACAAGGTTCAAGGAGACATGTACAGATACCATAGAACTCCGTGTAAGGATATTATTACTTTTAACTATATTAACCCAATTAAAACTATGATTGGTATGTCCAGCTGTATTATAATAATGTTTTAAGATAGCAGTATCATCTAAATCAAAATATTACTAATATTAGTCTTTTACCTTTGCATTTTAGTCCAGAATCCTCTATTGTTTCCATAACTGCAATAACCACAGGTTTTTGGTTTAATACTAATCTATAACAGATTTGTGCAAAGCAAAAATGTACCTATGCACTATGTATGTGTCAGTATTGCTAAAGACTCATGGAGATGCTGTCTCTTCCTCCATCCCTGCCTTTAACCCAATGAAAACCCTGTTAACAAGAAAAGTAGATGAAACAGCCCAATCAGGACTGATTTCCTACACATTTGTGTCTAGAGTTCCATTAACTTTTGTCATTGGGAAGGCACACAAGTTACAAATAAAGTTTCCCCCACAGACTTGAACTTTAAGATATCTTTTGTAGTAAGGGTAAAGTCAAGCCACAGTATAAAAGCCAAGTAGGAGACATACTTTATGTGCATGGCTATTTTAATAAGACTTGTAGAAAATTAATTACCTTTGAAACTCAGATTATCAAGCTGTTTAAAATTATCTAATAGGTTGCTAAATTAAGGGAGAAGTATAAGATAGTACTATGAAAAGACCTTGTCTCCTTAGAAAGCCAGGCTAAAAGGAATAGACACAAAGTCACACTGGAAAACACAGCTACCAGTCTTCAACAAAGCTGGAAAATGTCAGTGGAAAGCCTTGAGAAAAAAATGGCCCAGGCAGGGAGCTGTTTTAAGATCAAAAGTCACTTTAAGATCAACAGTCATCTTTTCAGTAGGTACATGTGACCAGTCGGCAAGGCTTTAACCAAATATCAAAGTTTAAAATGCAGATAGGCAAAACAAACAAAAAAGCCCAGAAATAATACTGTTGCAGAGTATCCAACTGCACGGAGTCAACACTCATCTAGAACACGAGAAAAGAGCTTACACCACACAACTAGATCAAAAGATGTGGGGATGAACTTGACGAATTTGGCTTCAGAACCACACTATTGTTGATACGGGGCAAAGAAATGTCCCCAACATCACACTAGAGAAACCTTTCCCTAAAGAACAAATTCATGGTCAAGAGGTTCCAATGAAAAGCACTATTTTTGATAAATAATATTTTATGGGATTAAAACTCTTTTGTTTCCTCTACTGTGATTTGACTTATTACTGAATAACTTTTGGGTCAGGTTACTAAATACACTCATTAGAACCTGTTCACTAATTCATTAGCAGGCGAGTTAGACAGAGGAAGCATAGATCTCCCTTCAGTTTTTTTATGTTCATTCACCCCAGTAAAAAAGAAGTCACTTTTTTCCTCCTAATTACGGTTTGTACAGCAGACATTATTACATAAACACGCAAAATACAAAACAGCTACTCCTTGGGTAGCTCAAGAAACATTCCAGATGACTAATCTTAAATTCAGAATCAGGGTTTATGTTCTCTGGCTAACAATGAAGACTTACCAACTTAAAATATTTACATTATCCTAACAGCCTTAGAGTACAGGCAGCTTTCTCTGACTACTCATTTCAAGCAAATATAGCAAAGCTATGCCTCCAAAAAGCCTCATCTCTCCTTAGCTACAAAAAGCCAAAACCACCACAACCAAAAAAACTAATCACCTGCATAGAAACAGCATTTATTTCTACTTAGTGTCAAATGCTCTAAAAAAAAACCAAAATAAACCAAAAAACAAAAAAAACCCCAAAAACCCACAAAAAACCAAACCAAAACTGAAGCTCAACAAAAGCTGTCCCTCTCTCTCACATCCCAACACAGCATTACTGTAACAGATGTGCAATTTTGTCATCCACCTAGAAGGCCTTTCCTCAGGCACATTTAAAGAGTAGGTGTTAAAAAGATATCCCCTTTCACATTATTTCCTTTCATGTTTTGTTTCCAGAACTCTTAAAAGTTATGAAAAGCCTAAGTTAAAAAAAACCTAAGCCAAACAAAAACCAAAACCCCACTTTTTACTTGACAGGAAAATGTGTATGCTTCCTTGAAGAGTGCAAAAACTTTGATTACACTATTAGAAAGGCCCATCATGTCCAATTCAAAAGAAAAAGAACTCTACAGGTTATAAACAAAACTAATTATAGAAGTGAACCTACTTACAAAACTGTCTGGTAGATTTGCCTGCAATAAATGCAGTATGCAACAAAACACAACACATATGCACTGCTGAAAGCTTGGGCCACAAAGCTCACGAACTACGTACCTTTACAGGGATATCATCCTCCTGATTCGCAGTTTCTGCAGTGAAGACATATGATATTTCTTTATGAGATGTTGTCTGCCTGCAAATGGCACACTTAATTGAGCTCCGGCGGGTGCCAACGCTGTACTGCTCTATGATGATAGCTACACACTCATTACAAAAACAGTGTCCACACGTCAGCACTGCCCACTATGCAGGGAATTAAAAGAAACCAACACAGCACAGTATCAGTTTTGGATCAATGCAAAAGAAAAGCAGTGTACTAATATGTGATAAATTACATTTTCATAGAAACGCTTTCATGAAACTCAGATTAAAATTGAAGAATTTAAGAATTTTTAGTACTCTATCTGTTAAAAAGCATGGACTTTAAAGTTCTCGAGCACAGAAAGATTCATGGCCCACAGCAGGTCTCTGCATTTATTTTTCATTTTTTGTATCTTCCCAGTTTTAAACTTGAAGACATTACGGTCTAAATTTCTACAAAGAATGATTCTTAATGCATAGGTTAAGTACAGAGATTACATATTTACAACATCTAAAAAAGACACACATTTGCCCTCTGTAAAAATCTTTATCAATACGCTCATACTGGATCAATCTTCATTTTAAAAGTCTGAAAGTGCTTTAATTTTTAGGTATTGTTAAGCCTTAGGCAACATTTTTGGATTTAAGAAGAAAAAAGGATTTGGAACAAAGAATATCGATATTTTTTGACATAATGAATTAGAAACAAAAGATCACACTGCAGAAACTGTCCTTCCTTTAGGGGCTTGAAACATCTATGGGTCAGCTTTGACCTTCCTTAAGAGAAAAGTAATCTGTAAACCAATGTTTTTGCACCTAGAAATAGGGGCTTACTCTGTACTTGTCTGTTCTATAGGCCATTCCAAGAGAAAAAAATAAATTAGTTTTCATGGGTCCAAGTAGCAGAGGGAATTGGCTAAATGACTGATTATCAAGTGAAAGATCTTATAGACTTTGTAAGTTTCTTTCAACAACACAGAAATGAGATGCAAAGCATTTTAAAAGTTCCTTGCAACATGATGGCTACTATCATCTCAAGCGGCAGTCTCAGCCAAAGTTAAAGAAAAGAGAGTTTTTCCTTTCAGTGAGCTCCTCCAGCTCAGAGATGAAGCATCATGGCAGTTAACAGGGCAAGCAAATGTTCTCTGTAAAAACCTGTATCATCCTCAGAAGAACATAAATGAGATTTTGGAAACATGGTGTGACACTAGTTCATACTTATACATAAAACTAACAGGAGCTGAAACACCTTAAAATTACTACCCTAGAAAAAAAGTGCCAATTTAGTTTGACCATACAGGAGTCCTTTCATGTTTTTACCTATTGCAAGTCTTTATTCTATTGTTTTTCACTACTGTTTAAGTAGCTAACATCAATTTCTTTAGTCTATAAGAAAAGTACTATCAACAAGACCAGTTAGAGTAAGACTCTACCATACTGCAGAAGCTTATCTATTTCTTCATTCTATTAGCTTATAAACAGCAAAGAATCTTTTTTTCTGACAAAAGGATGAAAGCAAAACTTCAGAGTTACAAAACAATCAGCAACACATTTTTGGAACACTTCTGTCAAAACACTTGAGCATTGATGCCAACAGCTAAAGGCAGCAGAGGTGCTTGCAGCTGTGCAAGATGCTATTTCAGGGGAGAGGCTGGTACATCACAGGAATGGGCCTATTTCCCATGTTCCAATAGAATGTTCTTTTAAAATCAAAGGTTGAAAATTTGACACACAACTGACTCAGACCTAGGCAAAGATGTTCTAAAATCAAAACCTGCTGACTAAATATCTTACCTGTTTTCCCAGTTGATGTGCACAGATTGGACATGGTTCAGGGTTAACTCCCCCAGTAGTTTTATCTTGAGACTGTAAAGCAGAAAAAAACAACTTTGTGTTTCAACAAAGAAAAAGTTATTCTATATTTAAAACAAGCTTCTAGAAAAAGGAATAATTAAGTCCTTTAAAAAAGTGTGAGCAAATTAAAAAACATCATTCATGAATAAATAAGTCTATCATGAGGAGTTAAAAAAATACGTAATTTATGATAAGTAAAAGGAGTACTGTTTATACTGCAATCCTTGAAATAGCATCTGCATCTCTACTATGGCTTTGAAAAAATCCTTGTAAAGTACAAGCTTCAAACAAGAAACTCCTCACATTTTCTAACAGCTCTGTATTGTTGTAAAAACACTTACATATACTTAATTATGAACTATGTTTACTTAAGCAATTGTACTTACTTCAACACTGCGATTAAAATAACGTAACATACATGGTGTTTGCGTAGATTTTTTTTACACTTATTTAACCTACAGACCTGCTTGTCCTTCTGTTTAAGAAGAAAAGCTCTTTGTAGAATAGGGTAGGTGGAGAGGTACATAATTTTACAAGGCTTCTACTAAGCACAGCCTAGTTAGTTTTAATGAAAGTTATAACCATCTAAAACTATTTCATAGTTTAAAACTGTGCAATTAAACAAATAGCTAAATTATATAGTGTAATAACTTCATGACTTTGTAGTAACAAAAAGAGCACCACACTGAATCTCAACATGTAATGAATCTTTACAGAAAATACATTTTCTTTACAATGTAAGATTGAAATAAGAATGATACCTTTCCACTAGGGAAATAGACTACATCACTTTGGTAAGGACCAAGGAACTGTAAACCTTACCTTCTCCAGATTAGTGAGATATAGAAGTTGTCCCAATTTCTTTTGAAGCTGTGATTTGGCAACTGCCTTGTCATTCAAAAGTTTCACTCGATTTTGCTCTACCTATGGAAACAGTATTAAACACATTAAAAAAAAGAAAATAGAGTTAAGTTCTACAATAAGACATACTAATTTCTTGGCAAAATTCAGCTGAATAATTTAATGGGGACAGACAGAAGAGCAGCTCATTCTGTAAATTTAAGATGCGCTTCCCTCCAGGCAAGATTTATTATCTATTTCTTTCCAGTACCTAATATGAACACAGTACTGTGAATGGGCTGAGATTGAGGACGTACGCAAACTTTGTTTATCTCCATTATTGGTTCTTTATAGAGACAAAAATCAACTTAAAATAACTTATTTTTAAAAATTTTCTTTCAAATTTCATTCAATTTATCATCCATCTTCTTACAGCCAAATAGATCCTAGAGTCTACTGCTGGTTCCAAAAACAATGTGTAAGAAACAAATAATTACTCTCTTTATACTTCTTAGAAGCTTTCACTTTTCATTTAGCCTATACAAAGGTAGAAGCATCAAGCTGACTCCTTTTCTATTAATTATAGTTGGTAGTGGTGTAGTTATTAATACTGCAGAAGAATCAAGCACCCAAAGGATGAAGGCTTTGGTGTTTCTTTTATTGTTGCAAGCACATACATAAATCTTAGACTTTGTTAAACATTTGTTAAGTAAAGTGCTCCATTTTAAAAATTGCTTTAATACACACACAACATACCTATTTCCCTACAGAAATAAAAGAAGCAATTTTATCTAACGCTGAATCTCACTGAAAAAAAAAAGCACAAAATGTTTCTATTGAAAACACATTGCTATTAGTGAAAAAAAAAAAAATGTTAAACCAACACAGCACTTTTTTAATGTTCATGAATAGACAGTGACTGAGAAGAGACTCAGAAAAGCCAAGATACTGAAAAAAGATTTGTCTTTTAGGTTTTCACTGCTGTTTTTAGGTCCTTGAGGAAAGTGGCAATATGGGTGAGAAATTAGGTCAACTTAATTTTCCACCCCCTTGGAAAACTGGCCAATTGTAGAGAAAGATCCCAGAGCCATTCACCTACTGCTGAAAGGACAGCAGCCTTTTGGAAACACCCCACACTCTTACAGTCAGAGGGCTGGAAAAAAAAAAAAAAAGAATCAAAATAAGACCTACAAGCTCAAAAAGGCCCATATGCTGAACACAGAAATAGATGAGAACTCTTTACTCCACCAAGGCTTTCTCAAACAGAAACAGAGGCACACTATAGACCTCCTACATAGATCTACATGCAAATTTTTATTTTTGTAGGAGGTAGTTTCTTTCCAAAAAACAAACCAAAGTAAAACATTCCTGCCAAGTACTTTACCTCATGCGGTTCTATGATGTGGAGAACGGGTGGATTTGGTTTCGGTTCATCAGGATGACGCACTCTCAGCCGTTCTGTAGCCATTGCCAGCTCATCAATAGCAGACACGTGATCCCTCAGTACCATCCAATATTCATGAAGCAACTGTAAAAAACCCCTCGACAAATTAGTAGCAGAACTAGGTTGCGTTCACTTTATATGACTCTGCCATACCTTGTGTAACATGAAAACTTTTTCGGAGTCAGAGATAATATTTCTTTACAGTAATTCAGCCACAACAAGAAACAGTGAAGGAAAACAAACAGTATGGAGATCATCTTGCCTGCTTTATTTTCCATCCTTTTACTAACTATAAATAGCTGTCTCTCATTTCTTCTAAAACTGTTACAATAAATAATGCAACTACAAGTTCAGAACTAAATGCCTTGCGAGACTAAGCAAATGCTGAATAATGAAAAATGATTACGCAATTTTGAACAGAAAGCTATTACAGTACTGAGACTGCTCCTTAAAGATGAAATACGTTTTAAAGGAATGTTAGCAGTTTGAGTGATCTTGACAAGAGCACAGATGAGCACAAAGTGAAGATAACAGACTCAATTTACCCAAGAAAAAGTAAATTCCGGTTTTCTACCTAAGAAGTGGCTACAACTGGAAACATGCTATACATATAAACTGATGTTATTTTTAAATTACCAATAATACTGTTAAATAGTTCCTCACAAGCTTTCCACTTATTTGCATATTATATAAAAAAATCTGAAGTGATCTAACTGAAATTCAGAGACCTCTTTTGCAAATGCCAAAAGTTACTATTTGTTAATTTCTGATTTTTTAATTGTAAAGACTGTAAAAGCCTGGGAGAAAGATCACAGGGGTGAAACACAGGTATGTTCTACTGAAGCTGAAGTTTGTGTTAATTAAAAATGAGAAGGAGAAGCATTCAAGAGAAACACTTTTCATTACACCTGAGCTGTAAGACAGGATGAGACCCTTGTATGCAAAAGCTCTTGCCCCTTCTCCATCACTGGTACATATTCACTGCAAGGACACACAGACACACAAGGATGCATGGAGAAATCCGCAGTATACTCCTGTAGTTCTCTCTGATCCAAACAACAGGAGACTAATTATAATTATTTCAGGTTAGATTATATAGTAAAGAAGATCCAAGAAATAAAGCAATAGTGAAAGGAAATCTGTAGCTAGCACAAGACTGAAGATAAACTGAATTACAGAATAGACCAACATTCGATTTGCTGAGTCTTGCTATATTCTGATTCAAGTAAGCTGACAAACATTTAATTATAGCTGTATACTGTCTTATATAGATGCAATTACACTGCTTACTAATCTGCTTAGTAACCAGTATAGCTTTTAGAAACTCTTAAATCTTATATAAACCATTTTAAATCAAATCCTGTAATAAGCACTGCGAAAATGCTTTCCGTTGGTAAATCCTAATTTCAGGAATACAACTTAAATTTGTTCATATTCAGCTTAAAGTTGCTTATATTACATTGAATGTGCTACACAATTGTTCTGTCACCATCTCATTTACTATACCTTGTATTCCTTTTTCCACGCTTCAAAGAGTTCTAGAAATATGCTGCCTTCTTCAGTTAGCTTAACATCCATTCGGTGAGCTTTGGCAAAGGAGAGAATTGCTTTCAAGGCACGTTCAGTTTCACTGGTTGCCCACAGTCCTCTACTTGTAGTGGGCAAACGGTCATCAACGAGCCCTTCTTCATCTTCTATCATCTCCTCAAATATTGCCATTTGGCCTGTAACACTTAAAAACAAACCCAACAGGATACTTACCACTGATTTTGTACTTTTGCATCCATTTCTACTTATTCACCACATATTTCAGCCTTCTAATATTTGATTAAAGGATAAAACAAACAAAGCAAATATAAACAGCTGTTTTATTACTTGATATCCCAAAAGCTTTCTTTGAACACAGTGACCTCAGTACCAGTAATGAAATCACTGTACAGGCCATTTTATCAGCTCATAGTCATGAGTAGCTTTTGCGAAGGCTTATACATCTTAATTATCTTCCAGTAGTTATTAATGATTAATGCCACATTCATTTAAAAAAAAAAAAAAAAAAAGGCAATTCTGACTACTTAAATCAGCAAGAGTTGCAGTTAAAACTCTGATGCAAAATTTGGTGTGTATTGCACTATTTAAGAACACTACAGCTTCCCAGTTCTCTCCTTGACAGACAATGCTAATTCAGAAACACACTACCATTTCCTAATCACAGAATCACAGA